>CAUYLG010058089.1:0-80918 GCA_963573385.1 Cacajao melanocephalus
CGTCCGACCTTCTTCTTTTCCACCCCCTCCCTCCCGCCCTTCCTTCCTCTTTTCCTCCTCCCTCCCCCCTTCCTTCCTTCCTTCCTTCCTTCCTCTTTTCCTCCCACCCCTCCCTCCTTCTTGTTTGCCTGCTTTCATTCCCCAGACACACCCAGAGTGCCTGTCATGTGGCAAGCTAACCCTACCTTGGTCACACGCACAGCACTGTTACCTTTCTGCTCTATTTCCTTCCCTTTCTTTGTTGGGCCCTACTTGTCCAGTTGGGACCAGGTTCTCACACCCCTGGTGTATCCACCAGCCTAACCAAGGTGGGCAATTCCCACCGGCCATCTGAGATAACACACTTATGCCTCTTAAGTCCTTGTGGAGCTGAGCACAGCATCGCAAATCCAGCAGGTGTCTCAACGCCCATGCAGACAACAGCATCACCTGACCACCTACCTCACATACACCGAGTGGTGTAACGCAGTCACCTTGTCATCTGGCAAGAGGTGATTGATGGACACAAACTCCTCCTGGAACTGCTCCTCCAGTGAGCTCACTCTGAGGTTATCTGAACTTACATAGCTGCAAGCACATCGGAAACACAGACCTGACGTGTTAAATTCACCCTTTGAAGCATTCAACCTGTGTGCGAGTCACAATATTACAGGGATTGTACATGGGGGATGTCATTTTGTCCCCCCAGACCCATCAAAGTCTTCCTTTTTCCAAGAGAATGAAGCTCACTCACCCTGGCAAGGCATTCATTCCAGGCCTGCTGTGTTCTGGGATGACCCCCCAGCTTCTGGCCTGCACCCAACGGCCCCATCCACCCACCCTGGGTTGCAGCCACACAGACGAAGGACCACCTCCTGATGTCCTTGAATGGGTCACACCCTTCACGCATTCGGCTGAAATGTCCTTTGCTTGGCTTGAAGCAAGTCCTGAGTGGAGCTGAGCACAGAATTAAGCCCAGTATTGTCTGGGGGCACCAAAGCAGGGACACCAAGTCCCCAAGAGCAATGAGCTGGAGGAACAGGAGAGACGCCCCTCGTCTGCCCAGGACCAGAGTGGGTCCACACTGGAAAGAGATGAACACGTACAAGAAAGTGATTCCGTGCACATCAGAGCCCAGCTCATGTTTAAAGTGCCAGGACACAGGTCTTCTGGAGAACAATGGTGAAAGTGGTGCAACTTTTTTTTTTTTTTAAATCAAATGTTTAGAGAGTCACAAGATGGAAAATGGTGAATAAACAGCTATGTTCCCCTTTCTTTGTGAAAACACAGTGCAGAAGGTTTGCTTTGGTGGTGAGCATGCCAGCTTATCCACAGGATTCATCAGCTTACTGTAAATGCTATGGGGATGTGTGCTTGAAATGCAAAGTTCAGTCGACTTGGAGTTTTGAGGAAAATGTAATCAAGGCAGCAGGCAGCCCTCCCAAGGATTGCTCAATGCACTGATATCGTGGGCACTGGCGTGAAAGGGCAGATTGTTGCTGAGATGGCCTGGTCCCAGTGCCGGTGGCGGGGCTTGTGCCAGGCAAGAAGACCCCCGTGCTGCAATTGTAGCCCCATAAACTGTCCAAGTCTCAAAGGGGTAACAATGGCAACTGCAGCCCCGCTTTCCCAGCGTGCTCTCGTGCACCAAGTTCTTCCACCCTCACAAGGCCAGCGGAACTGACCATGCCCCTCAAGCCAGGTGCAATTACCATCCCTGCTTTCTAAGGAAGGAAACTGAGGCAGGAGCTGTGTGTGGAACTTGCCTGAGTCTACAGTGGGATGTGAACCCAAGCAATCTGGCTTCACAGTCCTTCCTTCCTTCCTTCCCTTTCTTTCCTTCTTTCTTTCTGAATCACAGATATCTGACATAGGATTAGTAGAGCAGAGAATATTAAAGAAGCACTTTCAAAGAGAATTTAAAAAATAAAACAAAATGCAGAAAGAAATCTTAGAAACTGAAGCAACGGCTAGGGAACGAAAGCACACGCCTGTAGAGAAGGAAGCAGGCAATGCTGTGAGAGACGGGGGTGACGGCATTCCCGGGACTTCTCACAGAGGGAGCACGTTAAGTATAAGAAGGAATATTTCACCAAATGGACTTGGGTGGAAGACAGACGGGAAGGCTGCACCACCATGAGGTGGCCTCTAACTGATCCCTGGGACAGCTGGGGCCCCTGCCTTGGGTCTGCTGGTTGGGGAAGGAGAAGGATTGAGCTGACTTTTTCTGCAGGACAAAGCAGAGAGGCCTGGGGTGTGCTCAGAGAGAGAGGTGGTCCTCCAGGACAGAGGAGGAATGCAGAGAGAGGAGAAAAGGAGGCCCCCCACACCCCCCACCCAATGAGTCAGAGGAAGAGGCTCAGCAGGGAAGAGAAATACCCAATGGGAAAGCTCTAAGATATGTGCAGTGTGTGTGTGTGTGTACCTCTTCTCAGCTGTGTGCAGTGTGTGTGTGTGTGTGTGTGTGTGTGTATGGGTGTACCTCTTCCTCCTTGTCTCTGAGGAGTAATACTTAATTCCTAAAGGCGTTAGCGTGGATGATTTTTGCTGTTCTCATTGAATTTGAATGGCAGCTCATTTCTGAATCTCGGTGTGGAGGGAGAAGGAGGCAGACCTCAGGGCTAGGGACTGGAGGGTAATTTGGCTTCACCGGCTTTGGAGAAAGAGCCGAGAATACGATGCAAAGAATTTGAAAGTTGAGTCTCTGTGGAGGCGTCAGGCAGTGCGGCTTTAATACCCCATCTTCTTGAGTGCAAAGCAGAAAGCAGCCTGCCTGCTCTGAACATTGAGAATTGAGAGCAAAGGAGAGTAAGGAAGATGCTGGGAGAAGCTGTGGAAGCACCGCGGCTGCAGGAGTCAGAAGGAAGGGGCCAGGGGAGAGAAGCAGGCCCAGGCCCAAGGCAAAAAATCATATAGTCAACACCAAACACTAAAAAGTGAACAGTCAACTGCTATAGTTCTTTGATCTACATGTTGCCAAACAGCTGTTTTGAATTACTGTGTCTTCACTACGTTTCTGACTTTGAACAGTTGGTTCTGTGGGGTTCTTGGGGAAGCGTGCATGGACACTGCTATGACCACCAGGACCAAGCAGGAAAGTGTCCAGGAAGCTCTTCCAGGAGCTGCAGGCTGAGGAGCTGGAGGGCTTGTTTTTGACTCTGAAGCTTTTTATTGCATGTTTGCATCTCCAGTCCTGGCCTGGCCCTGAGAACCCCCAAACATGCCATTTCCCAGGTGCCTCGAGCAAGTCACTTAGGCTGTCTGGCCTTGGTTTGCTTGCCTGTGAAGTGAGGACGGTATTGGGCATCCCCAGGTGGCTGTGAGGATGGAACGTGAGAGTGTTAAAGCCCCGATAGTGCCCAACTAAACGGTCATTGTCTTTCTTCATTGTTATCCTCTCTGTGTTTTGCCCGTGGGTTGGAAATGCTATTTAACTTACCTTGGGTAACCCAGCTGGGCACAGGCAACGTTCGCATAGTGACCCTTCCAGTCATCGGAGCACATGGTCTTCCACGAAGCAGCTGTGAACACCTGGAGCACAGCATTCTGGCCGCTCACCCGGACTGGCCGATGCGCAAGGAGAAAGGCTCATTAGTGGCCAGCGGAACCCTGAACCACAGGCAGGGGTTTCTCCACAGCCAGCTCAAACCCTTCCTCTGCTGAATCTGACCCATTCCTTGTCCCTGGACTTCCTGATAGAGGGAGCACATGAAGTGTAAGAAGACCCCCCATTACAGAACAGTGACTCTGGACCCCCTGAGACTTCTCAGTGGTCTCATTGCTTGTGTGGTGCACGGAAGGCCCTCCCTGACCCCCAGTCCAACATGTCTTTGGGCAAATGCCAGTTCAATCCCCACTGAGGACACGACCTAAAAATGGCAGTGACTTGCACCCATTTCACAGATGGGAAGGGTCAGGGTTGGCCTCTGCTGCTTCCTTCTACTTCCCCGGGAAGAGCCATGACCTTACCACAGCGGTACTCATCCTCCCCGTCTTTGCAATCTGAGACTCCATCACATCGAGCTGTCAGCTCAATACACTTAAAGGATGAGCGACACCTGTACTTCCCCGAGCAGTCGAAGTGGACTGGGAAAAGGGAGGAAGGCAGGAAATAACCAACAGCTCTTCCAGTATGCAGCACTAACAACTGTCCACCTGGCACACAGCATGGAGCTGGCCGGCAAATAATGAAACCTGTACTGAAATCACCTCCCTGCAGCCCAGTCTCTGTTTTGAATTCCAAGGGGTGGGGCTGCTGTGCCCCACTTTGTCTCACTAAGTGGCCTGGCCCAGAAACCACAACGCAAGGTGAATTTAGACTCTGGAGGGCTCAAGGTCAAGAGAGAAACTGCATGGCCGGGGGCCGACCTGCTGAGCCGGCCAAGCAAGGAGTCCTGACCAAGAACTCCTTCATCTCCCTGGGCAGAAAGCAAATGAGCTGCGGACCACACCGTGGGGCAGGCGGCAAATTCAACTGACCTGTGATTCAGTTGTTTGAAACAAAAATTGTTCCCTATTAGAGACCCTCCATCCAAATGACCCACTTTCTCAAAAGCCACATGCACCTTATTATAAAAACAGCTGGTGCGCCTGCCTTGCATGAATGGGCATCTTTGTCTTCTCCCCGCCTGCTCCGGTCAGCACCTCCTTCCCACTTGTGGGATTCTATTTCATCAGCTGCCTTTGGCCGCTCCTAACCGGGCAGGTTCCTTGGTGACAAAGCAATGAGCACGGCCAGCAGCCCTTGCTGTGCCCTAGACTGGCTTTACATCCAAGCAGGCAAATAAAACTTCAAGTCAGCAAACGAAAAGGATGTTTGCCTCCAGTAATTAAGGCTGGGCAGCAGCAAAATGCCGGAATGAGTGGGAGCACTCATGAAAGTTTAACTACTTGGCTAGGTATTTGAGAGCCTACTAAATAATGAATTGTACTCACTGCCCAGACCAATGGCCAGTGCTAATATCAGTGCGATGATCCCAATGACGATGATTGGAAAAAACTTCAATGGCAGCAGTGACAGGATCTGTGCAGCAACCGCATCTGCATCTGAAAACCAGAAAGAAGAGGAAGAGCAGAAAGCCAGAGTTCACTTGGAGTGGCATGGAACTTACAAATCTAGCTATCCATTCCCCTTCCCCTCTTTGCTGAGAAGCCTCAGCCCAATGAAAGGTGCCTTAATTAGAGAAACAGCCATCCGCCAAGGGACACATTCCCTAGAAATTCAGTCCTAGCTGCTCCACCTCTGACCTGGTCCTTCCATGGGGGCTAAGGGGATGGTGCTATGGGTTGAATAGGATCCCCCAGAAAGACATGTTGAGGTCCTACCTTTTAGTACCTCAGAATGGCATCTATTTTGGAGATGAACTGGAGGGTGTCTACAGAGTCATCTAGTTAAAATGAGGTCATTAGGGTGGGCCCTAATCCAACGTGACTGTTGTCCTTAAAAAATGGGAAATCGGCCGAGCACAGCGGCTCACGCTTGTAATCCCAGCACTTTCAGAGACCAAGGCAGGTAGATCACCTGAGGTCAGGAGTTCAAGACCAGCCTGGCCAACATGGTGAAACACTGTCTCTACTAAAAATACAAAAATTAGCCAGGCATGGTGGCAGGCACCTGTAATCCATGCTACTTGGGAGGCTGAGGCAGGAGTATTGCTTGAACTCAGGAGGTGGAGATTGCAGTGAGCTGAGATAGCACCAATGCACTCCAGCCTGGGTGGCAAGAGCGAAACTCTGTCTCCAAAAAACAAAAAGGGGAAATCAGGACACAGGGACAAACATTCGTGGAGGGAAGAGGATGGGAGGGGACACAGGCAGAAGTCAGCCTCATGAAGATGAAGGCAGAGATGGGAGCAATGCATCTACACACCAAGAAATGCAAAAGATTATTGGGAAACCACCAGGAGCTACAAAGAGGCAGGGCAGGGTGCCCTATGGGTTTAAGAGGGAGCATGGCCTCGGCAACACCTTGCAATTCAGACTTCTGACCTCCAGAACAGAGACAATAAATTCCTGTTGTTTTAAGTCACCCAGTTTTTGGGCCTTTGTTTCAGCAGCCCTAGGACACTAACACAGAGGGGCAGTTCCCCTGCAGAGGAGGGCATGAAACCAGCACGGGGGACTTGCAGTCCAGAGGTAGTGCTGGGATCTGCCAGAGGAAATGCAAGGACATGATGTTACTTTTGGTTTGTTTGTTTAAATTTTTTCTTAGAGAGATGGGGGTCTCACTACCTTGCCCAGGCTTATCTCAAACTCCTGGGCTCAAGCGATTCTTCCCACTCAGTCTTCCAAAGTACTGGGATGACAGTTGTGAGCCATCATGTCCAGCCAAGGACAGGATGTTGATACACCGTTCTCCACACTTGATATGCACAGAGACACTGACAGCTTTCGTTCCAGATCATCTCTTCAAGGATGTGTGCAGAGCAAACATCCTCGGAAGATAGAAATGGCATCTTCCTCCAGAGCAAGTGGCACGTTTGTTTACTGTCCAGTTTCACAAATATAATGTCTTCCTCCAGAGCAAAGTTCGCACAGGCCTGCTTGCAGCCCACTCTAAAGATTAGGGTTCCCTTAACTCTGGGGTGTGCAGCAGCAATGCAAACTGCCTGCACGTGCAGTGTACACGTAGGCCGCTCCACATGCCTCTGCGGGACTGAGAAGGCAAAGGCAACCACCCAGCACAAACAGGACGCTTGTGCCTCTTGCTGCACTGTGAAGAATAGAGTCCCTTGTCTCTGACCCAAGAGTCTCGTGTCTTCTGAAGCACCCATGAAACTGCAGCAGGCTAAATTTTAGCTTGCAGGTTGGGTGAAATCTCAGCCCCTTCACAGTTCTTGCCTTGAGAACCAGGCACATCTGGTGGAAACAATGTGTAAGCAGTGTCCAGATGCCTGGCCAGAAGTATAAGTCTCTCTGGGTAGCAGGACAATTCCCATAGCACTCTTTCCTCCCAGGGAGAACAAGCCATTTCACAAAAATCACTTTATCAATCCTGAAAATACATCTATGCCCAAGTTGCCTTTGCTAAAAATTAGGAAGGTTGGAATCCAGAAAGGGGAGGGAAGCCTGCCCAGGGTCGGACAATTGCCCAGGACGAGATTAGCACCCGCCTCTCTTCTCCTAGTCTTGGACATGTTGAGTCAAGAGCTCTCTCATGGAACAGCTAAGAAGATCTTTCCCTGCCTGTCCCTGGAGACTCACAACTTCACCCTCTGGCAATAAGGAGTGTAATTATGAAATGATCAATATCAGCAGAGGCTGCCTAAGAAACAAGAGAATTTGAAGACAAAAATGGTGAAAAGACATGGAATGCGAGGAGAAGAGAGTGTGCAGAGGTGAGGGTGAGTGAGAGACGGAGGAAGAGAAGGGAAATAGGAGGTGTACATCACAGACCCAGAGGCTGTGAGGAACTCAGAGGGAGGGAGGACGAGAGACCGGGGCAAGCTCTGTGTTTTAGGCCTGGACAAGCTCAGCAGTTTGTTGAGGCTGCATTCTCCATGCCTAGAACAGCAGGGGGCACACAGTAGTCCTTGATAAAAATGTGCTAGATGATGGGCTGGGCACGGTGGCTCACGCCAGTGATTCCTTCACTTTGGGAGGCCGAGGCAGGCAGATCACCTGAGGTCCAGAGTTCAAGACCAGCCTGACCAACGTAGAGAAACCCTATGTCTACTGAAAATGCAAAATTAGCCAGGTGTGGTGGCACACACCTGTAGTCCCACCTGCTCAGGAGGCTGAGGCAGGAAAATCACTTGAACCTGAGAAGCGGAGGTTGCAGTGAGCAGAGATCATGCCACCACACTCCAGCCTGGGCAACAGAGCGAGACTTGGTCTCAAAAACAACAACAACAACACACACACACACACACACACACACACACACAAAGACAATACATAAGTGAATGAACATGTCTGTGTTCTAATAAAAATTCATTTTAAAAATGTGCTAGGTGAGTGAATGAATGACATCATGTTAATGAAGGTTGTTGTAACTCAGGATCCGAGACCAGGTCCTTTCAGGGCGGCCTATCTGTGGTCTTGAGTTGGCAGAACGGATTCTCTCTCCACCCTCACACCTCGATCCCTAGCAAACTAACAATTCTTCCCTATGAGGATGCCCACCCTCCATCTTACACTTAGAAATCTGCAGGAACCCCAGAATGACCTCTTCACATTCCAGCTGCTCTGTATCTAAGTTAGATTTAGAAAATAACCCCAAATTGTAAAATCAAAGATTGACATGTAATAGAAATTTTGTATCCGTTCCCATTTGCCCTGCTCCTCTGCTGGGCTGCCCTTCAGGCACTGCAGGGGCCCCACGCCTCCTCTGTGCTTGGTCCTTGAGGACATACCTGGAATACACAGTGAAATGTACAGCATTTCTCCAAAGAAGGAATGCAGATGGCACACAAGTGTGGAAAAGCTTTAGGCTTCTTGACCAGCCTGGCCAAGATGGTGAAACTCCATCTCTACTAAAAATACAAAAATTAGCTGGGTGTGGTGGCATGCGCCTATAATCCCAGCTACTTTAGGAAGCCAAGGCAGGTGGATCACTTGAGGTCAGGAGTTCGAGACCAGCCTGGCCAATATGGTGAAACCCCATCTCTACTAAAAATACCAAAATTAGCCAGGCTTGGTGGTGGGCGCCTGTAGTCCTAGCTACTTGGGACACTGAGGCAGGAGAATCGCTTGAACCAGGAAGGCAAAGGTTGCAGTGAGCCGAGATCATGCCACTGCACTCCAGCCCTGTGGCAGAGTGAGACTCTGTCCCAAGGAAAAAAAAAAAAGCTTTTGACTTCTTGAGAAATGAAAACAATGCAAATGAGACATAACTATATACCAACTGCACAATGATTCATCTGAAGTGAAAGGAAATGGACCCCCACCTACAGTCCATAGGGGTATAAATTGTGTGAACTTCCCAACTATGTAAATTTAGAAACCAGAAAGCTCAAAAACAGATGAAAGTTTTCACCTAGCAGTTCCACTTCTAAGAATTTATCCTAAAATGTCACCATAGATATATGCAAATATTGACCCCCAAGGACACTTAGAAGCATGGCACTTATAATATTGATGCACAGGAAACAGACAAAACGACCCACAAAAGAGAACGGGTGAAATCACAAATGATGTACATACATACTGGAATACCTATAGGCGGATAAGATGATATAGAAAAGGGGTTGGCGAGCTTTTTCTGTAAAGGGCCGGATAGTAAACGCAGTACTTTAAACTTTATGGGCCATGCCAACTGTCCCAACAACCCCACTCTTCTGTCAGGACATGAAAGCAGCCGCAGTATGAGAACAAATGAGCGTGCCTGTGTTCCAATAAAACTTTATTTATAAAAGCAGGGGGTGGGCCAGATTTCACCCATCAGCCATAGTTTGTCAATATCTAGAAAATATTTAATTATTTAATGCCATAGAAATGTAAAGATGATATTGTTAATTTTTTTAAAAAGCTTCAAAATATTAGAAATAGTACAGGCTACTTCCAAGAGGAAATACAGATCTATAGATAGAAGGCAAGAAATCCAATCATGAATTGCGAATAGGATTATCTCTGAGTAATGGTGCCATTGTGGGTGATTTTTAAAAATCTCTTTGCTGAACTGTATTTTCTGAATTATTCTAATGAACAGTATGTTGGTCTATTTACAAGGAAAAGTTTTTGTTCCTCCCCATTACTAAGAATTAATCATAGGAAAATCATCAAAAAATAAGAGAAAGGAATATTATAGTGCCATCAATATTCATATTATTTATATTATATTAGGAACAACTACAGGTCAAATGATGACCAAATGGCTACGTAAATTGCATATCTACTTGATGGAATATTGCAATTCCATAAGAAAAGATTTATAAAAACCTTTTATGGAAAAAACCCACCTGCCTATATCTGCACTGTGCACAAAACCACACTTAGAGGCAGAAGCAGGAAGGGACTGAATGCAGACGTAAAAACCAGGGAAGTTTTGGGAGGGTCAGGTGATTGCAAGATTTCTTTTCTTTCATTGACACTTACACTAATTTTAAGCCATATTCTTAAATAGTGTATCTTTTCAATTACTTGAAACCTGTTCTCCCACCTCCCACGCTTTCCAAACCTCCTTCAAGCCAATTGTCCAGGTGGTTTAAAAGGAATCAATATGGTGGCCCCCACTCCCGCTTTCTGGAACCTCAGGCAGAGCTTCTGTGGTTCCTCCCCAGCACCAACGGGTCAGGATCCTGCCTGCATCCAAGCCCCAACTTCCACAACCAGCAAGCCCGAAGCTCCCTCTGACCAGTCCTGACTGTCTCCTGTCAAAAAGATCCTGGCCATATAGGTTGCTAGAGAGTCCATTGTTTTACCAAGTATTTGTGACTCATTTACGAAACAACCTTTTTCCTCCTCTGCTAGGAGCCACTCTGTTATCTGCTGCTGGATTTTAATCTAGGCCTCTCATATATTTGGTGACACCCAGTGTATCCTAAGTTTTTGGAAGAACTGGTGGTCACTGCTTCTCAGGACTTCCTGGAGGGCTCAGAGATTTCCTGGCCAGGATCTGACCTCCTTCAGGATTGACAGGGCAATTGTGGAAGCCTAATCTCTGAAAATCTCCAAGAAGAGAAGAAAACACCTGTCTCCAGGGAGTGAGCAAGTGGCTTAACCGAACAATTCCCTCTCCAGTGCCCCTTCTCCCCGAGATTCTGCAGGTCTAGGGAAGTGCAGGTGTCCACCCTGTGGGTGTCAGAACAGCGCGGAGATATTTCCCCCACAGGGACACTCAGCTACACTGGTCATCTGCATGGGGGTGTGGGCAGAAATCACAGGGTCCCCACCTGGGTCTACCTA
Source organism: Cacajao melanocephalus (assembly GCA_963573385.1). Classification (NCBI taxonomy): domain Eukaryota; kingdom Metazoa; phylum Chordata; class Mammalia; order Primates; family Pitheciidae; genus Cacajao; species Cacajao melanocephalus. Next base: position 10,825 of record CAUYLG010058089.1, read on the forward strand.
CCTGGTGCAACAGGACTCATTTTCAAATCATCAAGGCCAAAAAGCGATCGGAATGAGAACGGAGCTTCGGCGGCAGGTGGATCGTTTTCCCCCATGGTGACTATTTCAGGACCTCTGACATCCGGCTCCACCTCCACCTCCACCTCCTTAGCAGAGGAAGAACAGAAAACATTTATTCGCCTATTTATAGTTGTAGCATCAGGTGCATGTTCGTCACATGGTAAATCTTTGAAATTCGACAGTCCACACAAAGCGCATTCAGTATGGATTAATCAGAAACACTCGTCTGGTGAGAATACGTTTTGTCTGAGCCACGGCAGATAACAGAAAAGCTTCCAGAGTTAGCAAAGAAAGTATAAACTTAATTCCGCTAAGTCAATGACTTTGCCTTTGTTTGTCCAAGCAATCTTCAAACTGATTGCGTAGCATACCTTTTGAGAGATTCCCTTTCACCCTTTAGCAGTTACCAACCGTATCGTTATTCTTCGGAAGATAAATAACTCTCAAAGCCCTTTCCGTCGCTTTTTTTGCGATTGCTTTCACCTGTCCCACATAAACGCAATTCTTACCTGCACGTGTGGTACACCTACCAAAAGCATAAGAAGTTTCGATACTCACATGATACTCGAGTCCCAGAAATGTAGATGGCAGCAGGGAAGGGATAGTTGGCCACAGTATAAGTAGCTTCCCATAAACTCAGCCCTTTCCTGGCTCACACGAGCATGACCTAATTAAGAGTGAAAGTATCCGAGCCGTCCGGTACCCAGTCCTTCACCCACATAACAAAGCGGGGAGTGGCTTTGGACCAATGGCTTGCATCAAAACAACCCTGGGGCTGTGTTTCCTATGAAAGAATTCCACCTATCACAATGCAAAAGAGACCAGAGGCCTTTCCAAGTCATTCCCTGTAACCCCGAGAGGGCGGAGGAAGTAGGGAAATAGCAGAATGTTCCCAGTTAAACTCCAGTTCCCGCTCCCAGGTATCAGGCATGGCTACTCTGGGAACCTGCTTCCTCCAAGGGCTAAAATCCACAGAGGCTCCAGCAGGCACAGACACACGGATATCCAGATCATTCGCTTTCATTCCCTTTGGGGCTACCTGTGGTAACATTTGGAATTCCAAAGGAAACCGGCAAGCCATTGAAAAAAAAACATGTTTCACACAGTCGTAGTAAAATCTAAACAAGAGTTTTGTGCCAAAAATGTTTATTTCATTTCTATTGCAAGAATAGCTTAGAAGAATATCTTAGAAAAACAAGAAGTTCATGGTGGGCCATTTTTTGGCTTTCATTCTTGCTGCTACCTCTGTTTACTATCAGCATGTAGCAAATTATACAGTTTATCTGTATAAAAAGAATAAGTGGGAAAATGCCTTCTGAAAGATGGAACCAGGGTGAGAACGTCCCCTCCCAGACAGGCTGTGGTTGGCAGGCTGTACAACATTGAGAAATGCTGAGAAGATTCTTCTCTCCGAACACCCATTTTACTCACCGTTTCTGGAGCTGCCATCATTAAAAGCAGAAATTTCCTCTTTCATTATAAAAACAAGTGTGATGGTACTCAGGCCGCCAACAGGTTAGACCAATGGAGAAGATTTTCCCCGAGTCACTCAGCCTTGTCGACTCAATCATCGTAGCAAATGGCATTATCGCGGGCACCTGTGTAACCCAATCTGCATGGGGCTATCAGGTAGCCCTTAGCAGTATGGCTACGGAGACCAGGGAGGGGAAAATGAGGCTGCCCTTTCATTAGTCAGTAAGGTGAGCAAACCTTTTCAGAAACTTTGCCTCAGAGAGTCATTGGAACACATGCGCTTCTCCTACTTGAAAGAACCACTAGGCCCTGTGCCGTCTCAGTGAAGGCCGTCAAGAGGGCAGGCACACTCTTTAGTGGGGGTTTCTGTCCCTCCCTGTAACCAAGCCCCCAAATTCAATTCTGCAGCTGCCCTGCAGACAAAAGACAGGGCGCCTGAAGATGTTCACTGAAGCCAGCGCTCCACAAAAGACAGGTCATGTTTCCTTCCTCAGGGGCCTCTGCGTCCCAAGAGGCTTCTGCACACAGCACTGCTTCAGGGGGTTTTAGCAGGAGAGGAAAATCCCTGCTGCTGTGAGGACCAGAGCCCCGAGCATCTTTGAAGGGCTGAATTTACCATTGTGGATGGAGAATCTTGACTCCATGCATTTCTTCAGCAAATATTTAGCAAGCATCTGCCATGAGTCAGACTCTAGACAGTGCAGACAGCAAAAAAGACAAAGTGCTCTCATGGGGCCCCATATGATAAGCGCTAGGGAGAGATGAGGTGGGGAGGGTCTGAGAGCGATGGGGGCAGAGTGGTGGCAGGATGGCCTCTAGAGAGAGTGATGTTTTAGCAGGGACCCTGGTGACCAATGAAGTGAGTCTTGTGAAATTGCTCCAAGGAGGGCGACCACCAACTCCAAAGCCTGGAGAAGGGGCTACGCTGGAGTGTTTGAGGAACCCCAAGAGGGACCGTGAGCCTAGAGAGCAGGGAACAGGGAGTGCCAGGAGGTGAGGCCAGCAGGGCCAATGGCAGATCCCGGGGCCCAGGGGCATGGGGAGGGCTCTGATTTGCCTTTGGTGTGCGGAAATCCTTGGGGGATCTGGATGGGGCAAATTCGGATTGACAGGCAGGGCACAGAGTGGGGTAAGATTGGGGGACACGAGGACAGCCACAGGGAGGCTGCACCTCATGGGCCACGAGGGCCATGACTTGGACCAGGCACTAGTGGTGCCAACATCGGGGACTGACTGCCTGAGACTGATTTTGAAGGCAGAATTGGCGGGATGTGCTAACAGCAAGAGCTTGGGAGATGCGTCCAGGCAGTCCATGTTGAAGTCGGCCTTGCCTCCCTCCCAGTGGGTGCCTGCCCACATACCTGTCAGTGCCCTTTGACTTTGGTGGGAGGTCTCCTTCAGGCTCACTTCTCTCTCCTTCACTTCTTTTCTGGCTACTCTCTCCGGTCCCTGAACGAATGTTTGCCCTCAAAGGCAATGGCAGGAAATTTAACGTACAATCCTTTCCTTGCTTTTCCCTGTGTGTGACAGGAGACGCTCCCGCCTGGAGTAAGCCGGTAGGGGACAGATTCTGGCGTGCGCTTTCACTCCTAAGACCCTGCGGTGCTCAGCGCAGCCACATATGTGTGACAGGGGCTTTGTATACATGGATGAGCTGACCCAGGGGAGCAAATCACACCAAATCTACATGCATAACCAACAACGAGGGCATGTTAGCACGTGTGTCAGATGTACGTTAAAGGTCAAGCCAGCTCCCCAGGGGGTAGGAGGGAAAGGCCCCACAAAAATGGCTGGTCTTCCTTGCCATAAAGTAGCCTCTCAGAGGTTTACCTACAAATCAATTCCATGGAGCTCAAACTAAAATGTTAAAGAATCAGAGAAATAAGCGTATTTGGGACCTAGCACATGGTAGTTACGAAGCTAGTGCCGTGAGCTGACTTCGTTTCAGGGCACGAGCGCCTTACCCTATCCTGATGTCTCTCCTGGGAGCTCTGCGAAGCTTTAGCAATGATTTGCAAACAGCTTGAGTTACAGGCACATTCTCTTCAGTAAGTGAGGGGTGAAACCGGTAGTCTCTTCCCTGTTGGGCTTGGAAGATAACTTTTCAAATTGTAAAGGAAGCATTAAGCTAGATACGACATCTCCTGACTTACACAAATAAGATTTTTTTACAAGAGAAATGCATAGAAACATTTTTCATTTTATTTTATTTTATTTTATTTTATTTTAGAAGTGAATTTCGCTCTTGCTTCCCAGGCTAGAGTGCAATGGTGCGATCTCGGCTCACTGCAACCTCCACCTCCCTGGTTCAAATGATTCTCCTGCCTCAGTCTCCCAAGTAGCTGGGATTACAGCCATGTGCCACCATGCCCGGCTAATTTTCTACTTTTAGTAGAGATGGGGTTTCTCTGTGCTGGTCAGGCTGGTCTCGAACTCCCAACCTCAGGTGATCCACCTGCCAAGGTGATCCACTTGGCCTCCCAAAGTACTGGGATTACAGGCATGAGCCACCATGCCCAGCTGCATTTTTCATTTTAATATGTTATAACCATAACACAATTGCTCAAAACGGGGTTTATTGTTTAAAAGAGAAAAATATACCTGAGTAGAGACTATATTTCACACACAAATCTGCTTTTTCCTTTTGGGTCACAAGCTTCCTCTATTTGCAGACTTTCAAGTTCAAGATAAATCATTTGATTGTGGAATTATTTCATCTTTTGAGTTCCTCAAGGAAAAATAATACTGAACTTTCAGGACATCATGCTAAGTGAAATAAGCCAGACAGAGAAAGACAAATACTGCAGGATCTCACTTATATGTGGAATCTTAGATACAGGTGATGAGGAGGAAGGCAGCAAATCACACTGCCATGTGTGTACCTATGCAACAATCTTGCATGTTCTTCACATGTACCCCAAAACCTAAAATGCAATTTTAAAAAAAGTTGAATACATAGAGAATAAAGTGGGGGCTCTCAGGGGAGGGCGTGGGGGCAGGAAACGGAGAGGTGTGGGTCAAAAGGTGCAAAGTGGCAGATGTGTAGGATGAAGAAGTCCAGAGATGGAAGGTACAACTGACAACCAGAGCTATAATATCTTACTGAATAGTGAAAATTTGCCGAGAGCAGATTTTGGTTTCTGTTACCTTAAAAAAAGTAAAAAAGTAACGATGGAAGATGAAGTTATGTTAGTTTGCTTAATGATGGCACTCACTTCACTAAGTACAAATATATCAAAATATCACATTGTATACGTTAAATATGTACAGTGAAAAGAATATTATTTAAAAATCAGGCCAGGTGTGGTGGCTCACACCTGTAACCCCAGCACTTTTGGAGGCCGAGGTGGGCAGATTACCTGAGGTCTGGAGTTTGAGACCAGCCTGGCCGACATGGAGAAACACTATCTCTACTAAAAATAAAAAAATTAGCCAGGCATGGTGGTGGGCACCTGTAGTCCCAGTTGCTCAGGAGACTGAGGCAGGAGAATCGCTTGAACCCAGGAGGCGGAGGTAGCAGTGAGCCAAGATCACGCCACCGCACTCCAACCTGGGCGACAGAGTGAGACTCTGCCTCAAAAAAATTAAAATAAAAATATATAGATAAATAATTATCATAATATGCTCACATTTAATGGTGAAATATGGAGACCTTGTCCTCTGAGATGGAGAGTTATACAAGAAGGCGCACTAGTACCACATCTGTTTGACATTTGACTGGGGTCCAAACCAGTGCAATAAAACCGAAAAAAATAATAAAAGGAACTATTATACGTAGAGCTGCCATGAACATTCATAGACCAGTCTTTGTGTGGACACACATTTTCATATATGTTTACCTTTATAAGAAACCATCCAAATGTTCCCCAAAGTGGTTGGACAGTTATGCATTCCTACCAACACTGTGTGAGAGCTCCCTTTATTCCCCAGCCTTGTCTAAACCTGGTATTGTCAGTCTTTTCCATTTTATCTCTTTAGTGGGTGTGCTGTGGAATCACGTTGTGGTTTTAATTTGCATTTCCCTGATGACTAATGATGTTGGCACCTTGTCACGTCTATGTCTGTATCTTCTTTTTCCAAGTAACTTTTTCAATATTTTGCCCATTCTTAAACTAGAAGCTTGTTTTCTTATTATTGATTATAAGTATCTATAAAGTATTCTGTATATTCTAGATACAAGTCCTTTGTCAGGTATATGTATAGTGATACCTTCTCCCAGTCTGTGATTGGATTTTTAATATTCTTTACAGTGTCTTTCAAAGAGCAGAAGTTTTCAACTTTGGTGAAGTCCAGTTTATCATTTTTTTCTTTTATTGGCGTATTCATTTTATGTCCTAAGAAAGTTTGCAAACTCCAACATAGCAGACTTTTTTTTCTAGCTTTTCTTAAGAAGTTTTATAGTTTTAGCTTTTACATTTTGAGTTAATTTTTGTGTATAATGTGAGGTAAGGGTTGAGGTTCATTTTTTCCCATACCAATATGCAGTTTTCTAGCATCAATTTTTTTTTTTTTTTTCCTGAGACAGGGTTCTGTCACCCAGGCTGGAGTGCAGTGATGCAATCACAGCTCACTGCAGCCTTGACTTCTTGAGCTTAAGCCATCATCACACCTTGGCCTCCTGAGTAGCTGGAACTACAGGCACATGCTGCCATACGGTTTTTTTGGTTTTTTTTTTTTTCCTGAGACAGAGTCTCACTCTGCTGCCCTGGCTGGTCTCAAACTCCTGGGCCCAAGCGATCCTTTCATCTTGGCCTCCCGAAGTGCTGAGATTACAAGCACGAGCCCCTAGCACCATTTATCAAAAGTATTGTCCTTTCCCCCACTAAATTTCATTGACATCCTTGTTGAGACTCAATTGACGGTAGGCGTGAATCTTTTTGCACTACCCAATGACACAGTATGGCAACCTGATTTGTAAATGTTTATGAAAAAGCAAAGGACAAAAATCAGAGGGTTTAACACTATAGTAATAACAGTGTACAATGGGCACAAAAATGGACAAATCAAACAAGAGAGCATAACAGTTAGAAAAAACTAATCCATATACAGTCACTTGATTTACAATAAGCCTCCTATTGCAATTCACTGGGCAAAAGATGGACATTTCAATGGGGAAGTAGATGAAAGTTTACCCCTACCTCACACCATACACAGAACGAATTCAAATAGGTCATAGAGCTAAATACAAACAGCAAAAGTAGCACAACTTCTATAACAAAGCATAGATTATCTTCATCAATGTTGGATTAACAACAATCTCTTGAACAGGATGTAGAAAACTCTAACCAGAGTTCCTACAAATTGATAAGAAAAAGCAAACAATCTAGTGAAAGAAAAAAAAGAGCAGAAAATCTGAACAGGAACTTCCCCAGAGAGGATATTCAAATGGGCAATAAGCCTGTGAAATGGTGCTCAATATCATTATTCCTCAGGTAAATGCAAATGGGAACCACAGGTAGGTACCACTACACACCACCACCCCCCCTCAAGAGGGGCTAAAATTAGGGACTGAGAATATTAAGTGTGAATGAGGATGTAGAAATTTTTACAACTGAGTGGCAATTTCTAATGGAGTTTCACATGCTCTGTGATCCAACAAACCCATTTCTAGATGCACAGATGCACACCTAACAGAAATGCATGTGCAGTGCACTCAAAGACACATACAAGAACATCCTCAGCAGCATTAGTTACAATAGCAAAACAACTGAAAACCTCCCAAATGCACATCAATAGAAATATAGATGAATTAACTATGGTATATTTATTTCATTTATTTATTATTTATTTATTTTTGAGCTGGAGTCCTGCTGTGTCCCAGGCTAGAGTGCAGTGGTACAATCTCCACTCACTGCAACCTCCACCTCCCAGGTTCAAGTGATTCTTCTGCCTCAGCCTCTCGAGTGGCTGGGATTACAGGTGCCCACCAGCATGCCCAGCTAATTTTTGTATTTTTTAGTAGAGACGGATTTTACCATGTTGGCCAGGCTGGTCTCTAACTCCTGACCTCAGGTGATCCACCCACCTTGGCCTTTAAAAATGCTGGGATTACAGGCATGAGCCACTGCACCTGGCCAGTGTATTTATTAATCAAATACTACACAGCAATAACAATGAACTAACTGTGGCTACAAGCAATAATGTGGATAAATTTTACAGACATAATTTGAGGCAAAAAAAAAAAAACCCAGATGTGAAAGAGAATATGCTTTATGGTTCTATTTATATGAGGCTCAACAACAGGCACAATTCATATACAAGCAGTATAGCAGTTTCCTTCATGGGCGGGGAGGAGATAACTGGAGGAGGCTGGGCAGGAGGCAGGGGTGCATCTGAGATTCTGAGAATGTTCTAGAGCAGGCTTTCTCCACCTTGGCACTACTGACATTTTGCTGGAGAGGCCCTCCTGGCATTGTGGCATTCCCAGCCTCTACCCACTAGTGCCAATTCCACAATGTCTACCACCACCACCACTGCCCCCACCCACAGTATGACAAACAAAAATGTCTCCAGATATTGCCAAATGTCCCCTTGGGTGGAGGACGTACAAAATTTCCCTGGTTGCACTGTTTCATTTTGGGTCCTGGGGGAATTACGGGTGCGGGCTCCTTTATGGAAATTCCTTGATCTGTACACATATGATTCATCAACTTTTCTGTACACATATTAAGCTTTTAAAGTTTTTAAAATAAGAAAACAAGTCAACGAATGACCGAAAGAACCAGCAAGTTTTCCCGCAATCCCAGAGACAGTAGATAGAGTGGGGTTTAATGTCTTGTTTTCAGCCAAGGAGACTAGGATCCAGGGTGGTTCAGGGCAGGTGGCCGGCAGGGTCCAGGAGAGCACTCGCTCCCTGACTCCTACTCCCACTTCCTTCCCCATGCTCTCATGCATTCTTGCTCCCAAACACTGACCAAGTCCCTATTGAGGTTGGTCCCATGCAGGGGCTCGGTTGGACCTTAAGATTCATGGTGGAAACAGTTCGTGCTGGTGGACACTGCACCCAGCACCCTGCAAACAGAATGCTGAAAACCAGTATCTCATGCAAACAGGATATCAGCTTTTGTCAGAGAGATCAAAAAGGGCTTGAGGTTTTTCTTCACAGCCTCAGCCTTGCCTCTCCCCCTCTCGCTTTATCTCCTCGTTTCTGTGTGCAGGCGAGCTTCTTGGCCTGCAGGCAGGAAGAGATGGCAGCAGGGGAGATGCAGCTCTACGCCAAGGTCTCCAACAAGCTGAAGGGCCGCAGCACCCCCTTGCTCCTGGAGCCCCTCCTGGCCATGGGCTTTCCGGTGCACACCTCGTGAGTACTGCCCAGAGACCCCCGGGCCCCAGCCAGTGGGGCTGGAGCCAGACCCTGCTGCGGCCCCTGCCATGGAGCTGCAGGGGCGCAGGGCACGGCTTCCTGTCAAAGCTGTGCACCTTGCGGGGTGACACAGTGGCTCTTCAGAAGGCTCTCTTCTGCTTTCCATAAAGGACATGGTCTTGACCAAACTTGTCCAACCCATGTGTGGCCCAGGACAGCTTTGAATGCTGTCCAACACAAATTGGTAAACTTTCTTATAACATTATGAGATTCGTGTTTGTTTATTTTTAGCTCATTCGCTATCGTTAGTGTTAGTGTGTTTTTTGTCTGGCCCAAGACAATTCTTCTTCCAGTGTGGGCCAGGGAGGCAAAGATTGGAAACCCCTGATATTCTTGACCTCTGAATCACTAGCTCTGCTGGCTGATGGCAGAGGGGATCCTGAAATTGTGGAAATCAGAAGCCATGTATTACTCCAGGTGCCTCATTTTGGGGGTCTGGGGGAACTCAGGGCCTGGTTGTAATCTCTGTGTGCAGCTCAGCGACTCTGAAGGTGGCATTTCAAGGTGTTCAAACTCTAGCGTGAAAGACCCCAAAGCCCGCTGAGTCTGTAACACTGGGACCAACTGTCAGCAGGACTGCACTGCCACACTGCCCAAGGAGAGCCACTTGTCCTCAGGGAGAATCCTTTGAGTGTCCGATAACAAAACAAATGGGTCGGAAACTTCAGACACAGTGCGAGCGCGCCCCTGTGGGAAGGGTCTGTGTGTGGGAGAGTTTAGCGGTCAGAGTTGCTGCTCTCAGAGAGGGAGGAGATGCGACCAACACTGGGTTTTGCAGCTTTTGTGGCAAACCAGCGCCTTCGATCGGGCCCATTCATTTTTCACATGGAAAAATGAATCCAAAACATATTTGAGGTGACTTTGGGTCGGAGAAGGAGCTAAACTTTCCTTCCACACTGTCACAAAAGCTTGGCCAAATTGGGTAAAGCAACTTGGAGGCTAGATAAACCCCTTTCTTCTCCCCAAATCAGGGCTTGGTTGTCACCATTATGTTCAAGCTAATCCAGGGCCTTTGAATGGGGAATGCATTCAGGCGTGGGGAGTGCGGCCACCGAGCACCGTCCAGGCCGCGGGTACAAGGCAGGGTTTCATCCTCTACTCACCACCCAGTGCAGGCAGGACCCTGGGCCCAGAGAGTGTGTCAGTGGCTGGGGTGAGGCTTGAACCAGCCCTCTGTGCCTTTCAAGGAGTCCACGTTGTATTTTGCTGTTGAACCTGTAGCATGGACTCCTACTCAAAATTCCTTCCGGTTTAAACATGAAACACATGTTGGGGGAAGAGAAGTGTATGAATTTCCTCACACCAGAGCACCTCAGAGTAAGGCCCTACCCCAAGGCCACCCTATTCAAACCTCTCCAGGTGGCCACAGCCCCATCAGCACCCACCCAAATAGCAGCATCAGGCAGCACATGGTGGGTGCCTCATGGACACCCACTGTTTCCAGTCGGCAGTCCTGATAAATTGCCTTAGCTACTTTCCATTGTTTCATTTAGTCCAGTTCAGCCAAATTCAATGTGATGTCCTGGGTTACCATGATGAGTAGGACACAGCCCTGCATTCAGGGAGCTCTTGGTCTAGCAGGGGAGAGCCGTGACAAGCGCCTGCCCAGTGCTGTGGGAAGGGTTGTTTCCCAGCATGGGAGACGTGTGGGAGCTGAGCCTGAGGATCAGGCCATTTCGCTAAGGGATATTGGGGTGAAGGAAGCATTTGTCAGGGAAGCATGTGTCCGAGAGGGGGCACGCTACACCGCAGCTGCCTCCAGGATCCTCAAGATGAGTCCATTTGCTCTAGGTAGCGGGGAGTGGCAGGCCAGGGAGAGGGATTGCAGGAGCGGGCAGAGATCAGGTCCTCAGCACCAAGACCCTGTGCTAAGGGCCAGAGCAGGTAGCCAGGGAAGGAGAGTGAGGGGAGATGTGAGCTGCTCGGCACTGTCCAAAGCCACGATGGGGGCACTCAGGGGACAGGCCCCTCTGGGTACATGCCTGCTGGAAGTTCAGCACCAGGCCTCTTCAGAGCACACCCCGAAGATCCGGGTGTGCAAGGCTACCCCTGCCTCTCTGACCCTTTTCCCAAGAATGGGCAGTGTGACTCTGTGCCTGTGTCTGCTCTTCTGCAGGCTGAAAGCGCTGGCAGCCACAGGCAGGAAGACAGCGGAGGAGGCCTTGGCCTGGTGAGTGCGGCTGCTCCTGTAGACCCAGGGGCATCTGGGCTGAACATCCTGTGCTTGAGGGCTCCCTCCCACCACGGCGGACACCAGGAAAAGCCTGGTGCCTCTGGGTGGGATGGGGCCACTGCGGAAGTGAACCAAAATAACATCCCTGCTACCCACAGGGCACCGAGGGAGGGGGCAAGGCTCCATCTTAAAAATAAAACAACTATCTGAATCAAAAGAAACGTAGTAGCTACCTAAATTTTGTCTAGTTTTTGGTTTGGGTTTTTATATGTAATTTGAAGCTTGAGGTAAAACAAAAATGTGAGTTTCTTCCACAAAATGTTTCCACACCATCCAAGAGATGCTGGGACCACAGATCATCTGAAGACCAGGCATTGGGTCTTGCTGTCAGCTTTCTTTCATCTTTTCCACCTTTGAGTTTGGAATGAGACTCAGGTGGGTCTGAGGACAGGATGGACACTGGCCAGGTCTGTCCCACACGCAGCTCCACTGCAGGTGCCTCCGACAGTAGGATGGCACCAGGATTCATTTATGTCATCAGCATATATTGAGTGTTCAGTGCGCCCTATAATTCTGCATTGCTGTCATTACTGTTGTGTGTCCTCAAAGGGGAGAAACTTTTTCATTGTGGCAGTGGGTGAAGCCGGCTTGCTCTCTGTTGCAGGCTGCATGGTCATTGCAATGACCCTTCCCTAGACGACCCCATCCCCCAGGAGTACGCCCTTTTCCTCTGTCCAACGGGGCCCCTGCTGGAAAATCTTCAAGAGTTCTGGAGAGAGAGCAAGCGCCAGTGTGCAAAGAACAGAGCTCATGAGGTCTTCCCACACATGACACTCTGTGACTTCTTCACGGTGAGTCAGCCCAGTGTGCCTTCAATGCTCTTCATCACTGCAGCTGGAGGCATTTTTTCTGTGATAACTAGGCCAGGATGGGACAAAGGTGACTTATTCAAGTGGGATGGTCCAGAATTGCGTCATTAGCTGGTGTCTTCGTTGAGCTGTCCTTTATTTTCCTCTTTGCTTTCATCTGGTCAACTCCTATTCATCCGTCAGAACACAGCTCATTTATCCCCTCCCTTTTTTGAGTCTTCTCCAGCTCCCCAGGCAAAAGGAGTTGCTGCCCATTTCTTGTTCACGTGTCTAGTGGCACCTTCGTATTATATGGGCCATGTGTCTGGTCCAGCACTGCATCCCTTATGAGACAGAGTCCGTCAAGGGAGGGCAGATGCTTCACTCATCTTTGCACCCCAGAAAACAGCACAGCCCCTAAAACAGAGTTGGTGCTTCCAAAATGCTTGATAAGTCACCTCGAGAACAGGTGATGGTTGGCTACTCCCAGATGCAGAACTTTCCCTGTCTCAGGGACCAGCCCTCCGATTCAGGAAAAATGGCCCAGCGGGTAGCTCCATGGTGGCAGAAAATGACCCAGGGGACAGCTCCACAGGGCACTGGGAAGGCGAGAAGAATGAAGGGGCTGCTGAAGAGAAAAGACGGAGAAGGTGGGAACAGACAGCCACAGCGTCCTCGGCTCCGCCAGAGGGCCCCGGGAAGGGCACACCCACTTCCACTACCCTGGCCTGACCCCAACTCTGTTGTTAGCAAACTGATTGGTTCCACTCACTTCAAGAGATTCCATCAGGGCCTGAGGAACCCTCCATTCCAACACCAGGCTCCTCCGTGCTGGATGGAAAGGGGGAACGCAAATCGCTGCAGGGAAATGATTTCTGGAAGATGTCCAAGGAGAAGCAGCACGCTCCAAAGCCTCCAACCACCACCCTGGATTGCCTGAGACTTTCGAGGATTTCTGGAACACAGGAGTAAGCCTGGGAAAGCCCAGGCAAACCGAGAGACTTTTCACCCTACATGGACATCAATGGCATCTGTGAGAAGTAGACTTCCTTCTGGCTCACCCTCTGGAGCAAACAGGAAAAGGCAAGGCAGCCCATGCTGTGTGACACAGCTCAGAAATCAGAGTAGGCCTTGGCCCCCAGCTCCTTCCCCAACCCACTGAGGCACAAGCACACACACACACACAGAGACAGAGTCACACACACAGCTCACACACATAGACACACAGACACACAGACACACATATACATGCACACAGACATACATAGATACAGACGCACAGACACACACACATAGACACAGAGGCATATACATGGCACACACAGATATAACACATACACACATACAGACACACACACAGACACACAAACATACAGATATACATGCATACGTGCATGCAGACATACACAGACACACACAGATAGACACACGTGCATGCACATAGATACACATGCACACAGATACACACAGATATACACACACAGGAATACACAAATACATGCACATAGACACACAGACGCACACAGGGAGACACAGATACATACAGAGACACACATAGATACACACACATGCACAAACACAGACACACACATCCATGCACAGACACAGACATATGCACACACAGAGACACATACATAAGCACCACATGCACATATATGCACACAGATAAACATGCATACACACACACACACATAGACATACAGACACACAGAGATACACATATAGACATATGCAGATACACACACAGACACACATATAGACATGTACAGACACACAGACACATGCAGACACACATATAGACATACACAGACACACACAGAGACACACATATACACACGGTCACACACAGATACACATAGATATACGCAGACACACAGACACACATATAGACATACACAGACACACACAGACACACAGACACACATAGACATACACAGACACACAGACACAGACACACATATAGACACACACAGACACACATATAGACATACACAGACACACACAGACACACAGACACACATATAGACATGCACAGACACACATAGACACACACAGACACACATATAGACACACAGACACACACAGACACACATATAGACACGGACACACACAGATACACATATAGACATACACAGACACACAAACACACATAGAGACACACAGACACATACAGACATGCGCAGACACACACACACACCTCCCTCTGTTGTTAGCTCCTCCCAGTCCCCCACCCCAGGTCCGGCCTGGCCGTGGTTAGTGGAGCTCCCCTCGCAGGCAGAAGAGTGTAACGGAGACGCGCTGTGTACCTTCCATGCTGTAAAATGAAAACACCAATCTTCTGAAGTGTGATATTGATCACGGCTACATTTATAACATGACTATTCTTGAAAATTATGTATCTGAGGCCAAGAAACGCAATGTGAGACGGACTCCAGAATGTGGTTTTGTGCTGAGCGCCATTGAGGGCTGCAGAGAAAACAGACAGGAGGAATGTCAGGCAGGCGTGTCCACGGGGCCCTGGAGACTGCATTCAGCAGTGGGATCTGGCCTCATACTTGGGCATGTCAAAAGCACTATGGGAAATTCCGAGGCGAGCCTAGTGCTGGGAAGAGAAGGGATCAGACCATGTCCCGCCAGGAGGTCATGGTATCTGGGATTCCCCTGTGGTCCCACATGGCCAATGGCACGGGAAAGGTCTTCAAGCCCAGGAAGCAGCCTGGCCAGGGCGGCGGGCAACACCAGGCCCAGATGCCAGGAAACACTGCGTCTGGCTGGACGCAGGGCTGGGAGCCCCATGGGCAAGGCTGTCAGGCCAGCACCTGTCGGGCTTGGTGGGTAGGCTGAGCCCTGGAGAGGGATTCTCCAGGTGACAGAGAACCTGCAGCCTCAGGAGCGGGAGCTGCATCAAAAAGAGGGTCCCACAGCCACTCAGGAGGCATCGGGGAGGCTGGGCCAGGGTCTGTGCAGCCTCAGGTCCTCCAGGGAGCAGACCCCAAGGCAGCGTTCCAAGTGCAAGAAATGCACAGGGGAGAGACTGCTGGTGAAGGCAAAAGAGAAGGAAAAGGTTGGAGGTGGGGCAGAGCCTTGGTGACTTGGAGGAGTCCCCTGTGGAACCCGGCTCAGCACTCAACTGTGGATGAGAGGGTGGCCCTGCAGCTCTCTCCAAGACTCCAAGGCTGCCCAGGCACTGCTCAGAACCTGCTGAGCCCCCCTCCACTGCTGAGTCCCCCTCCACTGCTGAGCCCCCCTCCACTGCTCAGTCCCCCTCCACTGCTGAGTCCCCCTCCACTGCTGAGCCCCCCTCCACTGCTGAGCCCCCCTCCACTGCTGAGTCCCCCTCCACTGCTCAGTCCCTCCACTGCTCAGTCCCCCTCCACTGCTCAGTCCCCCTCCACTGCTGAGCCCCCCTCCACTGCTGAGTCCCCTTCCACTGCTCAGTCCCACTCGACTGCTAAGTCCCCCTCCACTGCTGAGCCCCCCTCCACTGCTGAGCCCCCCTCCACTGCTGAGTCCCCCTCCACTGCTGAGTCCTACTCCACGGCTGGGTCCCACTCCACTGTTGAGTCCCCCTCCACTGCTCAGTCCCCACTTCACTGCAGATTCTGAGCAGTGCCTGGGCAGCCTTGGAGTCTGCTGGAAACCTCCAGAAGCCAAATCGTGCAAACCTGAGCAAAACAGTGGTCCATGGGACTGAGAATAGGGCTCAGCCGGTGAGGAGCACACGCTGTGGAGGGAGGGGATGCAGCTCAAGCACCAGGGGATTTCCAACCTGGGTACCTAGAGGAGAGGCCATTCCACAAAGAAATTGACCTGAAATATCTGAAAAACCGAGGTCCAGGAATAGAACAAATCCATAACCCCAGATACACAGGGACAAGATAAACTGTTAGAGCATTTTGAACAGAAAAGAGTCTCACTTTCATTGCTGCTGATTGTTATTAAATTAATAGATGACTTCTGATGAGAGGTGAGGAAACACGGGCTCTGTCTCTGTCCCTTAGTGTGAAGACCAGAAGGTGGAGTGCCTGTACGAGGCGCTGAAGAGAGCTGGAGACAGGCTCCTGGGCTCCTTCCCCACGGCCGTGCCCCTGGCTCTCCATTCCTCCATCAGCTACCTCGGCTTCTTCGTCAACGGCAGCCCCGCAGACGTCATCCGGGAATTCGCCATGACCTTCGCCACAGAAGCATCTCTCTTAGCAGGTGGGCAGCCCTGGCCAGTTGCAAACACAGGGCCGGGTTCGCAGTGAGTGAGCCCTTTGTGGCAGGAACCAGCTCCCAGCACACAGATGCAGCGGGTCACTTCCAGGGGAGCAGAGCCCACAGCAATGGTGGGATGGCTGCGTGGGCTTTCTCCTGGGCTCAGTGGATGCACCCGTCCTCACCAAGGCACTTCCGTGTCCACTTCTGGATTTTCAGCCAGGTGCCTGGACATGGTCTTAACCTGAGGCTGAAGAATTTAACTAGCGCCTCCTTCGTGAGCCACTGCCCCCTTCAAAAATGTAGACAGATAGAAAGCTTCATATAAAAATATAGGCCGATAGGAAGCTTCCGGACCCACAGTGGTCTTCTCCTTAAGCAGAAATAGTCTTGTTCTTATTAAGTGGTTTTTCAAATGCTTAGCTGTATGCCAACAGCCTGGAAAACTGCCCCAGAGGGGTGTGCCAAGCATCAAGCCCGAATGGGTGACCATGACGGGTTGGAGGCCAGGGCACACCGGGAGTCAGGGCCTCCCGCCCTCGGCCTCCAGTGGGAGACACACGAGTCCTATGTGACCTATTTCCGTATTTTCAGAATGAGCTTAGTGCTCTCTCCTTGGCCTCTCCAGGGAAAGATTGTTCAGACTCATCTGGAGAATTGTCAAAATTCCCTTCTCTCCAAACACCAGTCCTGCTCCGGAGCCCAAGGCTGGGGTTTGGTAGAAAGGGCTCTGGGCTTGACGTCACAAGATGTGGATGTTTTCTGTGTCCCTGATGAATGGCATGACCTTCATCAAATCAGGTCCACTCGCTCTGTCTCTTTTCTTTCCCGACAAAACGATGAGGGCTCCCACTTTTCAAGAACAATGTCGCCTGAGTCTGTGGCGCACCCACCCGAGTTCCCGGGACACAGAAGTGCTCGGCGTTGGCATGATTTACCGGCTCCAGAATCTGACAAGGCTGCAGTGCCTTGGTGGGAGGGGTCCCTCCTTTCTCTCCCCGGGAATGTGTCTGTCTCTGTCCCCAGACATGTGTGAAACACAGATTTGGCCCATAAATCCAACCCTGAATCGCGGGCTTCCATTTGGATGCCAACTTGTGAGTCTGGAGACCGAATCTGCTGGATAATTAGAAAGTAACCCCTGGTCTTTGTGGAAGGAGTCTCCTTTGTCAAATGATGGCTCTTTCGTACCCCAGGCTTCCCTAGTGAACCTCAATGGTGACATCTTAAAAACAGGAAGACTGAGGCTGTGAAGGGTAAAGTGTCTGCCCAAGGTCACTGTGGTGTGTGGAGTGGTGTCCCCTAAAAATGTATGTCCACCAGGAACCTCAGACTGTGACCTCACTTGGAAATAGGACCTTTGCAGATGTGATTGGTTAGAAGGAGCTCACACTGGATTAGGGTGGGTCCCCATAAGTGGAGAGGCCGCACAGAGACACAGAGAAGCCATATGCCAACTGAGGCAGAGACGGGAGTGATGTGGCCACAAGCCAAGGGATGCCTGAGGCCACCAGAAACTGGAAGACGCAAGGAAAGACCCTACCCGGGAGCTTTCAGGGAGAGCACAGCTCTGCCAACACCTTGAATTTGAACCTCTGGTCTCCAGAAACGGGACAGAATAAATGTCTGTTGTTGGAAACCTATCCAGTCCCCTCATCAGTCTGGTGGAGCCGGGACCTGAACCCAGCTCTGTCCTGCTCCACACCACCTGGGTTCGTGCTGAGTGGCCCCACTTCCTGTAGGAGCCAGCATTGACCTCATCCACGCCCTGACCCTGAGCAGGCTCTGTCCTGCCCTTCTCTGGCCCATGCCCTCGGCCTGATGCCGAGCGGGTAGAGGGGCCTCTCTCAGTGACAAGTGACCAGTCACTGCTCTGAATGGCCAAGCTCCCTCTTGGGGCAAGTGCCCAAGGCACCCTGCCCACACTGGCCCTCCCCAGTGAAACATCCCCATAGGCACAGGTCTGCGGAGAGAAGGAAACACAAGGGCCCATTCACAGTCGGTGTGACTCACTCTGACGTCAGCCACCAGCAGTGGGTCTTTCCCAGGCCACACTCACTCACATGGCAAGGCCGTCCTCCCCGACTGCTAAAAAGTAGTCAGAAAAGGAATCTCCCCACCACCTGCACACTCCCGCCGCTCTGGGCTGCGCAGCCTCAGCACGTGGGCCGGCCAGAGACCGTGGGAGCGTCCCGTTTGCCTCTAAAGGCTCACCTCTCACGTGGGAGACAGCAGTGGGCTCCAACTTCAGGGCTCCAAGAAAAGGCTTGCATTGCCCTCCACATTTTTTTTTTTTAATGAAAGAAAGAGGAAGAAAAAGAGGGAGAGAGAACAGGAGTACTGCTCTATTGCCCAGGCTGAAATGTAATCTAAAAATAGGTTACCCTCGACATTTTTTAGGGGATGAGCAGATCCTGTTTGTAAGTGCCTTGCCGTGGAGCGGGGGCAGGTGACCTCTGTGCACTGACACAGCGTCTCTAGCAGGAAACTTTAAGAGGCCGATTTCCCACAGCAGCCCTGGCAAGCAGCCACTGCCATCCTCCAGCAAATGCTGCTGAAACAGAAATTGGGGCAGGCCAGAGGCTTGGTCAGGATCACCTTGCAAAAGGGGGGCAAAAGTGTGCCCTAAAACTAGGTCTATCCACCCCAAAGTCTGTGCTGTTCCCATCAAGACACCGACCGCCTCCCTAGGAACTAAAACACTCTGTGGCCCAACTGAAATCAGATCCCGGCTGCTTCGGTGACACCAGCTGCTCTGGCCTGAGAGCCCCCTTGCAAGACCAGGGAGGACCAGGGCCACTGGGGCAGAGGATGCCCAAAAAGACCAGAGACTCAGCCACTCCCAGGATCTCCTGCTTCACCAAAACAAGGTGAACCCTACGACACTGTGTGTTTTATAGTTTTGTTGCCTAAAGAGTTTTCTTGAAACTCTACAATTAAACAACAAGCCAGTGAACTGGAGCTCAGGCCTGCAAGTCCAGGCCCCTGGGTAATGTGCACACCCCGGGGAGTGGAGCAGCTGTTTACTCTGTGCATCTGAATCGTGCATTTGGGTAGCTAGCCTGCAAACCGATAGGTCCCCAAGACCCTGAACCCACATCTCCATGCCCTCCTCTTCCCTGCTTCCTGGAAAAATCTACAGGTATCCAGCCGTCTCCTTTATGGTGTGAGTTCTGAGCAGGCTGAGTCCTTGCCTTGTTGAGGGAGCTCAGAGGTGGGAGGAAGGAGGCGTTTAGGTAACGGTGCCCTGGCACCCTCTGTGTTTCCCTGATTTCACAGACTGCACCGTGAAGCCGTGCACCAAGCAGCTGCATCTGACCTTGGCCCACAAGTTCTACCCCCACCACCAGAGGACACTGGAGCAGCTGGCCAGAGCCATCCCCCTGGGCCACGGCTGCCAGTGGACGGCAGCCCTCTACTCCCGAGACATGCGCTTCGTGCACTACCAGGTGAGAGAGCCGGGCGGGGGATCCTAAGAAGCAGATGAATGCACGGCCACCCACCTGACAGCACGTACCCCGGGAGCCCTCCAAGGGAGATAGTTTGGTAGCAAGGGAAATTTCTATTGCTTCTCTAAAACCATTCTCTCTCTTGTGCAATTTGCAACTAGCATTCTTTTATATGTGAGTCAGAGATGTGCAGAAATTTTAACACAAAATAGAAGCATTTCCAGTATTAGAAAAGATGGTGGCTCACGCCTGTAATCCCAGCACTTTGGGAGGCCAAGGCAGGTGGATCACT
Organism: Cacajao melanocephalus; assembly: GCA_963573385.1. Taxonomy (NCBI): domain Eukaryota; kingdom Metazoa; phylum Chordata; class Mammalia; order Primates; family Pitheciidae; genus Cacajao; species Cacajao melanocephalus. The sequence continues at coordinate 30,680 of CAUYLG010058089.1, forward strand.
TGAGGTCGGGTGTTCAAGATCAGCCAGGCAACATGGTGAAACCCTGTCTCTACTAAAAATACAAAAAATTAGCCAAGCATGATGGCATGCGCCTGTAATTCCAGCTACTTGGGAGGCTGAAGCAGGAGGAGCACCTGAACCTGGGAGGTGGAGGTTGCAGTGAACCAAGATTGCACCACTGCACTCCAGCCTGGGCAACAGGGAGACTGGCAAGAAAGGAAGGAAGGAAGGGAGGGAGAGAGGGAGGGAGGGAGGGAGGAAGGAAGGAGGGAGGGAAGGAAGGAAGGAAGGAAAAAAAAGAAGGAAGGAAGGAAGGAGAGAAAGAAAGGGGGGGAAGGAAGGGAAGAAAGAAACAGAGAGACTGTTGTAAATACATGTTTTGCTTGTTCTTATTTTATTTTTTTAATTTAGGGGTTATGCTAATCTCTGTATCGTTCTAATTTTAGTTGTATGTGCTGCCAAAGTGAGCACAATTCACTTTAAATAATGATTTGAAAGAAACCTCATTCTGAGACTTCTTACCCATGAAATGAAGTGTGCGGTGCTTCCTTCAGATCCAGAGAGCAAGTGTGAATGAATCCACCATGTTCTGTGTCATACAAGAAGGTGTCGATAACCTCACACCGAGGACGGCAGATGTGAAGGTCTGCTTGTGCCTTCAGATCTTTTGTAGACGAAAAAGTACCTAGGTGGATGAATGATGGGTAGATCCCAAAATGTTTGCCTTTTTTTCTTTTCTTTTTTTTTTTTCTTTGAGACAGTCTGGGTCTATTGCCAGGCTGGAGTGCAGTGGCACGATCTCAGCTCACTGCAAACTCCGCCTCGTGGGTTCAAGTGATACTTCTGCCTCAGCTTCCCGAGTAGCTGAGACTGCAGGCGTGCACCATCACACCCGGCTAATGTTTGTATTTTTAGTAGAGAAAGGGTTTCACTATGTTGCCCAGGCTGGTCTTGAACTCCTGACCTTGTGATCCAGCTGCCTCAGCCTCCCAAAGTGCTGGGATTATAGGCGTGAGACACTGCACCCGGCCCCAGAATGTATTTCTAAATCTATCCAAAGAATTCCACGCTGCATTTCATTATATTCTATGCTATGTACTGCTAGACAAAGCTTTGGACAGTGTCTTGGAGACAGCACACATTGGAGGAGGCAGAGAGCAGGAGGTGGCAGGTGACAGGCCTCCCACTGCTGCCGTTTTCCAACATCAGTCTTTGCTCGAGACATGAAACCCTTCCCTCTTTTCTAGACCCTGAGAGCGCTCTTCCAGTACCAACCCCAGAATGCGGACGAGCTGACGCTAAGTCCTGGTGACTACATCTTTGTGGACCCCACGCAGCAGGACGAAGCCAGCGAGGGCTGGGTGATTGGGATCTCGCAGCGGACAGGCTGCCGGGGCTTCCTGCCGGAAAACTACACGGATCGAGCCAGCGAGTCTGACACCTGGGTTAAGCACAGGTGAGTGCTGCCTCCAGCAGCAGCCCCATCATCTCTCTCTGAGTTACTGCGTGAGAGTGCCCACCTGCAAACACTGTGCTTCTAAACCATTACATCATTAGTAAAATGCATTCTCTATGCTGGCAAAATTATTCCTGCAGGTATACAGTAAGCGTCTTGGTTCACGTGTGGTTTTCTGATGATAACATTCAAAAAAGAATGAATTACTCTGCCTTAGAGCAATTTGAGATGGTAATCCCAAAATTATTGCAAAATACTACCTCCTTATCACAAACATAACAAATTACATGCAGAGGTCCTGAGCTTGGGTTTATTTATTCTTCTGTCCCGTGTATAAAGTCCTAGGGTATATTGTTAGTTTTCTGTGGCTGTATGATAAATTACAACAAAATTAACGGCTAAAACAAAGTGCACTTATTATCTTATTGCATTTATGGGTTGAGAGTCAGAGTCAGCTTAACTGGGTCCTCAGCTCGGGGTCTCAAGGCTGTAATCAAGGTGCCTGCCAGGGCTGGGATCCCAGCTGAGGCTTCTTGCCCTCACTTGAGCATACACAGTTGGTGGTGGAAGTGATTTCCTTGAATCTGTAGGACTCCTGGTGACTCACTTCTTCATCAGCTGGAGAATCCCTTAATTTTAGCCTTTTAGCATCATCTGGTGAGGCTAAGGATTTTCAGAATCATCAGGCACTGGTTCTTTTTTGTTTAATGTTCTTTCCTCAGTTTATCTCTTTCCTCTCCCGCTGCACTATAAGCAACACGAAGTAACCAGGTGATACGCTTAACAATTTGTTTGGAAATATTCTTAGCTATGTAACCAGCGTTATTGCTTACAAGTCCTGCTCTCCATGGATAATTTCGTTAAACTCTCTGGCACAGGTGGGAAGGATCTTCCTTGCTCCTATTTCCTGGAACACATTTTGCATTCCTTTCTGAGTCCTCTCTGGAGGATTCACCTTTAGCATCCACATTTCCACTTGTAATCTGTACATGGTGATTTGGGCTTTCTCTACCGCAAAAGTCTCTCAGCCTCTACTCAGCTTTGCCAAGTCTCAGAGTTGTTCCCACATTTTAAGTTCAGAAGCTTTCCGACTTACAATGGTTCGACTTAGGATTTCATAATGGTACGAAAGTGATATGCATTGAGTAGAAACTGTACTTCAAGTGCCCGTATGGTCATCCAGTGCTTCACTTTCAGTACAATATTTTACGAATTATATGAGATACTCAATACTTCATTAGAAAATAGGCTTTGTGTTAGGTGATTTTGCCCTGCTATAGGCTACTGTAAGTGTTCTGAGCATGTTTAGGGTATGTGAGGCTAAGCTATGACATTCAGTAGGTTAGGTGCATTAAATGCATCTTCAAGGTATGATGGGTTTGTTGGAACGTAACCCCATCTGCAGGTGAAGAGCACCCATGTTTATTACAACAGCTCCCCGTTCCTGATACCAAATTTAGTAAAAGTGTAACCAGAGAAGCAGAACCGATCACTTGCATACAATATGTAATACATATAAATATTCGTGCAGTTGTCCCTTGCTATCTGCACAGCATGGGTTCCGGGACACCCATAGATACCCAAATCCTCAGGTGCTCAAGTCATCAATATAAAATGCTGCAGTATTTACATGCAATATATGCACATCATCCTGTATCTTTTAAATCATCTCTAGATTACTTATGATATATAATATAATGTTAATGCTATACAAATAGTCGTTGTACAGTACTGTTTTTTATTTGTATTTTTTAAATTGTTGTATTGCTTTTTTTTTTTTTTTTTTTTTTGAGAATGGAGTTTTGCTCTTTTGCCCAGGCTGGAGTGCAATGGCAAGATCTTGGCTCACTGCAACCTCCGCCTCCCAGGTTCAAGCGATTCTCCTGCCTCAGCCTCCAGAGTAGCTGAGTTTACAGGCATGCATCACCACAGTCAGCTAATTTTGTATTTTTAGTAGAGACAAAGTTTCTCCATGTTGATCAGGCTGGTCTCGAACTCCCAACTTCAGGTGGTCCGCCGGCCTCGACTTCTGAAAGTTCTGGCATTACAGGCGTGAGCCACCTCGCCTGGCCGCTATTTTTATCGATTAATTTTTTAAAAAATATTTTTGGCCTGCAGTTGGTCAACTCTGCATATTTTATATTGTATACACATGTATCACATACGCACATACATATATAGAAAGGTATATATGTATATACACATCTATATGGATTTGATACAACAAATTGCCTTATGGAATTACTGGGGCTAGCTAACCAAGGGCAGGCAGGCAGGAAGGGAGGATCCTCCTTGGGCTGAAAGCCCATGGGCAAGCAGAAGCTTGTTGTCCACATGTGGGCAGCTGGAAGGACCACGTGGGGGATGGGAGAGCAATCGCAGACACAGCTGCTATGAGTCTCTGAGCTTGGGGAAGGCCTAAGCATTTAAGAATGTCTTCCCACTGCGGAAGTCAGCCTGCTCAGACTACTCCTGCTTTTGATTGATTTGAATTCAACTGCTTAGGGGATCTAATCACATTTGCAAAATCTCCTTCTAGCAGCACCTAGACTAGCATTTGATGGGATAGCTGGGAAGGCTGTGTGTGATGCTTAGGATGACTACTGCCTCCCTTCCATCCTCCAGCTGTCATGAGAATGCCTCTTGTAGCCCACCCTACTCAGTCATGTGCTAAAAAGGAAGTCTAGGGACTGTCATTCAGTCTAGCCAAGTTGTCACACCATAAAGCCTTTGCATCATGTGAAGGTAGCTCTCGTGAGCTTTTTCACTCTCTTCTCCCAGGTTCCAGCTGGGAGAGTGGAGAAAGCAGGCAGAGGTCAGAGTACACGTGGTGAAAAAAGAGAAAAGTTGCTCAACGTCACGGGTGTGCATGTTGGGGCAGAGCTCTTGCAGGTGTCAAGACTGATGGTTGGAACAACTGAATGATGAGAGTAGGAGGAGCAGGGCAGAAAGGCACAGAAAAACCCTGTGTTGTGGTTTGGGGCTTCCTGGCCCCTTCAGAGCTGTGTGGCTGGGGAAGACAGGCTGGAAAAACACCATCATGGCCATCCCTCTATCTCCAGGCAGGAGGTCTTAAAACCATTTTACTGTTTCACTCATTTGTTTACTTCCTCCCAAAATTTTCCACAGCTTCTCTAGGGTTCCCCCCACCACCCTGACAAATAAATAAATCACTAAGTTGGACACAGATGAATCAGCGTCTACTCAATCTATAGATTTTCAGATCTGTGCTGGACACTTGCTGTGGACATCTATTTCTAGCATTTATACATCCAGGGAATTCTTTCCCGTACCCTTCCTACTGAGGTTCATACACAAGGCAAAACTATGAAAATTGTGACATTTTGAGTTGTCATTGGAAACTACTTAAAAATTGTCAGAGACTATATGGATAACTAATAAGACTAGCATTTTGAGTAAATTAAGAAAGAATATATTTTGAAGAGCTAAAATAAATGATTGCTTACTGGTCATTTTTATCCAACCCACCCCCCTGCAAAAAAAAAGAAAAGATGGCTTAATAGTACCTAATAGAAGCTCTTGGTGAAATGATTAGAATTTGCAAGAAATGGTAGTAAAAATAATGGAAGTATTGTCTGAAATATTTATAAAAGGAGATTTGATGACTATGGCTGATTTCTTTAGGTATTATATTTCTTTCTGCTAATTATTCATACACTGAGATTTGTATAACGAGCCAGGGACAGCATTTATGTCCCTGGGCTTCCCCACTAAACACAGAGGCAACTTGACACTCAAGGAGAGCAGTCAAAGCCCCATGGCTGTCCAGACGTGGCATTCCGTATCATCCTCGCTTTGTCCAGACGTGGCATTCCATATCGTCCTCGCTTTGTCCAGACGTGGCATTCCGTATCGTCCTCGCTTTGTCCAGACGTGGCATTCCGTATCGTCTTCGCTTTGTCCAGACGTGCCATTCCGTATCGTCTTTGCTTTGTCCAGACGTGCCATTCCGTATCGTCTTCGCTTTGTCCAGACGTGCCATTCCGTATCGTCTTCACTTTGTCCAGACGTGGCATTCCATATCATCTTCGCTTGAGGCCATTTAACTTCTTCCCCTAATGAATAAGAACTAAGGATCACAAAATGCAAACATGGGATGAAAAATGCAGCGGTAGTCACACGTCTTTATTTATTGATGTGTTAATTCATAATCCACTTAAATCTATTTTAAGGCAGCTTAAGAGATGCCCAATAGCTTTGCACACTAACATCACCCACCCATCACCACCCCATGCCTGGCTCTGTTCCTTGTATTTCCGTTACTAACTGATTTACTTCTCCAATATCCCTGGGGTAGGCACTGTTATTGCCCCATTTTACAGATGATGAAAGATGTCAAATCACTCACCTGTGTTCACACAGCAAGTGAGCAGGGGAAGCAGGATTCCAGCTTCCTACATAATCCCATACTTGAGCTTTCAACTGTGACCTCAGCTGCCCCTGTAGAAGAGATCATTAAATCTTAAAAATAAGTCCATAAATTAAATTATAACACATCCATACAATAAAACATTTGCAACTTTAAAATAATCAAGAGGGAAAATTTTATGTATTGATTTGAAAAAATATGCAATATTTATTGATAAATGGCAAAAATAAGCTGCAATACAATGTGTATCATATGATATACTTGTGGCGGAAGGTGAGAGACACACATATGTCTGTAAATACATGTGCACAATATGTATTTCCATACGTGCATATATCTGTAGTTTCCCTGGAAGGGAGAATGTCTAGAAACTTCTGACCATGGTTACCTGTGAGTGCTAGGAGTGGGAATCAGGAGAATGGAATAGAAATGGGAGAGAGACTTTTCAAACACGATCATTTCATAACATTTACATATATGAAGCATATAAATGCACTGCTTACACAAAACATAAATTAATCCATTTTAAATTTCAAGAAGAGAATATAAGAAAGTTGGGTCAAAGGGGGAATAAAGGTGGAGAAGCTAGACAAAGCCAGGGCTGGAGTATGTTTTCACCATGGCATGTGCTGGGAACCCCTAGCTCTGCTTTCCCACATCCAGTGAGAAAACGGAGACACATTCAATCAACAGTCATGGCCATCCCAGACCCATGCAGACCAGCAGTTCAGGAGAAACACAATTTGCTGAAATAGACATGTCCATGGGTCCAGGGGCCACATCTAAATCACAGGATGTGGGTGCCACAAGGGATTGTAGAGATAACCGAAGACAACACCCTGCTTGAGAGTTGAGAAGACTCGGGCCCTGGAGGCAGGAGGGTGGGTGATGCTGTACTGTCAAGGGCACTCTTGCTTCCTTGCAAGCTCAGTTCATCACCTGATCCAAACAACAGTTTAGGGAATAGAGGAGATGCTGGCTACACCCTAACTAACCATCTACATTCCAGGAGCGTTGGGGTTCCCCTGTGGCCCTGCATCATTCAGCATGTCCTTCGTTCTCTGCCCAGGATGGGAGAGTTTCATTGTCACAGAGGAACCACGAAGACTCTGCAGAAGATGAGTCAATGGCTATGATACTTTTCACTTCACAGTTAATACATTAGACACCTGTCGTCAACATAACCATCCTAGCTTTTATGCCTGTCGTTTCTGGGACTCTTCTTTCTAGAAACAACTTTCTTTTGAGAATTAATCAGTATTGGCCGGGCGTGGTGGCACACGCCTGTAATCCCAGCACTTTGGGAGGCCGAGGAGGGTGGATCACCAGGTCAGGAAATCGAGACCATCATGGCTAAAGGGTGAAACCCTGTCTCTACTAAAAATACAAAAATTTAGCCAGATGTGGTGGCACATGCCTGTAGTCCCAGCTACTCAGGAGGCTGAGGCAGGAGAATCGCTTGAACCTGGGAGGCGGAGGTTTCAGTGAGCCGAGATGATGCCACTGCACTCCAGACTGGGTGACAGAGAGAGATTCCATCTCAGAAAAAAAAAGAGAGAGAATGAATCAGTATTAACAAAAATTGTGATGAAAGGAGAGAAATAAGCACCGGACTAGGTGCTGTGGGGTATCTGACTGGTCCCACTTTGGAAGCACCCTCATCATGGCTGGGGGAGCAGCAAGACACCCTGACAAGCAGTGACCTGTGCGTATGGGCCAGTGAGGCAGATGATGGGAGCTGCTGGACTCCACTGAGCTGGCTAAATCTTTTCAAACTGCTAAAAGTCCTTATTGAACATCTAAAGCTTTTAAAATCAGAGAATAAATGGTCCTTGAACGTCTCCACATATCACTAAGGTATTCATTAGTGGAAAATGTGGTCAGACAGCAACCTCCAAAGGCCAACTGACCCATGGGCTGACAGATAGCTGTTCCAATGTTTGGTAAATACCTCTGACCAGCCTGGGTCAGGACTCACACTTTCATGACCCAAGCAGCAGAACTGCCGCCATTACAGCGCCTGGAAACAGACCTGCAAGTGCACCAGGAGGAATCCCCCTGCCCACCAAAGAGGGCACCTTTCCAGGTAAGAGTCTGGTAAGGCAGCTCTGATGCCATGCGTGGTACTTGGCAATTAACATATCAATTAACGTATCAATCACCCATCACCACTCTAAGGACCCCAGCCTCCTTGCCAGATGGTGCTGGGATTCTTCGGACTTATCTACCACAAAATCACACTGTGATGTGTGTCCACTGCTTTGAAGAAGAGCAGAGGTGGCCTGGAGGGACTGGTGCTGGAGGACTGTATTCACAAACCGTAGCAGCTTCCAATCCTCTGTGCAGGGGAGCAGAGGCAGCACCCCTGTAGGCCTGAGAGTGAAGGCTCAGGAGAACACGTGCCATCCGCCAGTCCAGACAAGGACACTCCCGACACTGAAGACAAACACAGCAGATTACTTCAAAAACCTCACAGCAAGTTTACAGCAAATACTTCAGACATAAGAAAGGTACAATTAGGGGCTGAATTGCATCCCGCCAACATCCACATGAAGAGGTCCTGACTCCCAAGACCTCAGAATGTGACCTTATTTGGAGGCAGCGTCTTTAAGGAGGTGATTAAGTTCAACTGAGGCCATTAAGGTGTGCCCTGATCCAATATGACCCATGTCCTTAGAAGAAGAAATTAGGACACAGACACACACAGAGGGACGGCCCTGTGAGGACACAAGGAGAGGGTGCCTGTCTACAAGCCAAAGAGAGAGGCCTCAAGAGGAGCCAGCCCCAGCCATGACTTGACCTCAGACCTGCAGCCTCCAGGACTGTGAGAGCACCTGTGGCTGTCATTGAAGCCGTCCAGCTGTGGGACTTTGTCATGGCCTCCCCAGAAAACAAACAGGGACGTTGTCCAGGCAGCCCCCAGGCGGCAGCTATTCCTTTTAAGAACCAGGGAGAATTCAGACACGTCTGTTTCCACGGTGTAAGTTAACCGCCAAGAGGCTCTCTCAAGTGAAAGAGAAAAATAGAAATGTGAAAATGCTAAGCTCTTTTCTTTCTCCTCCCGTCACCCATGTTCTCAGCGTAATCTTGATCGTATTTCATTTGAAAGACCAGCAAAATGCACTCCAGTTCTCTCTGCAAACCTCACAGATGTCATCAGTTGATAGCAAAGCCCCACCTACAGTCTGCAGAGCGAGCCGCAGGCAGGGTGTGGGTGCCCCCACCTTGCCCTCAGGAAGGGGAAACCAACCAATGTTTCCTGTGCCAACGTGGGGTATGAATTGTGCCTCGCTGCTCGGAGCATGTTAATTTGAAGAAGAAACCACTGATTGTTCCAATGTGATGACTATATTTTTGGTCTACTTAGGATCAACTAAAGTTTGCATTTTCTATCTATTGGCATCCGACACCACGAGAAGATGCAAAGTAAACTGGCCTGGACCTGCCATAGTTTATAGATGGCGACAGGGTAGGCAATGGGGCTGTGGAAAAGGCAGGTGCAACTTGCAGACAAGTCAAGAAACACATGAACTAATCTAGACGCCGTGCAGGTGGCGGGTGGTCCCGGGCGTACGGTCAGAGGAGTGCAGGGCAGGCGCTGAGATGCAGAAGAAAAGATGCCCTTCCTGGCTCTGGACACGTCTCGGTGGACATGTGGGAACCACTACTGGTTTTATGAGAATGTGGGGACTTGAGACCTTTATGGGAGAAATGCAAACATTTGCAAATGGGATGGATAAATAGAAACACGCCCTGTGCCTGGCTGAGAACAGTCAACTGTGGCAGTGTGTCACTTCCAGGTTTAATGAAATTCCAGGCAAAATCTCAGTGGGACCATTTGTTGGAACTTTACCAAATACATGAAAAGTTTACCTGGAAGAATAAACAGGAGAGGAGAGCTGAGATAAAACTTTGAAAAATAAAAATAATGAGATATTTACCCGATCAGATGTTAAAAATAGGTTGTGAATCTACAATACAGTCCTGGCCTGAGAGAGATTAAAAAACGGATCGGAGGCACAGGATAAAGACCAGAGGAGAAAGGCCGGCGTCCTGGAGAGGGCGCATCTGACGAGGGGCGCATCAGAGATAGGGACAGAAATGGATAAGAAACAGACAGTATTGGCCTGGCGCTGTGGCGCATGCCTGTAATCCCCGCCCTTGGGAGGCCGAGATGAGAGGACCACGTGTGGTAAGGCCTGAGGTAAGGCCTGGCCAACATGGCGAAACCCTGTCTCTACTAAAATCACAAAAAATTAGCCAGACACAGTGGCGCGCACCTGTAGTCCCAGCGACTCGGGAGGCTGAAGCTTGAGAATCGCTTGAACCCAGGAGGCAGAGGTTACAGTGAGCCAAGATCACACCACTGCACTCCAACCTGGGTGACAGAGCGAGACTCTGTCTCAGAAAAAGAAAAGAAAAGAAAAGAAATAGTATTTCATATCACCTCACATACACCAAAATCAATTCCTGGCAGAGTCAAGTATTAAATAGAAACAGAAAATCATTTTAAAAATAGAACTGTTTAATGAATGCATTTCTGATTTCTGGACTGGGGAGAGCTCTGAAAGCCCAGAAGCAGTGGAAGGGATCTTAAAGTGAGACTTAGCAGACCTGTCTTTCACAGTGAGTGTTAAATGCTTAAACTCGAAGACCTCTGCAGATTAAACATCATCAAGAACCCTACCCTGCAAAGAGCAAGCTGGCCACAGTGCTTTTCAGAAGATATTCATAAAGTTGATGGTCCCCAGTGGGTCACCCACTTGAGCAGATTACCTGCCCCAGCCCTCGACCCTCCCACGGTGGCACAGGGGTCCCTGGATGCTGCTAGCCCTCGGATATTTTTGGCCCCTGGGGTGACTAATGCCTGCCTTTTTCACTGACTGACCAAGAAGCTGTCTCCTTACTCTTCCTCTACAAAAACTTCAATCAAAAATTGCTAAGAAAAACACTAAGGCTTTGAGGGAAGAAATGGCCAAAGAACATGAACAGAAGAGAAATAAATGGGGGAGGAGTTCCTGCTCAATAGTAAGAGAACATGTGTGCAAAAGAGTGAGGCTGGCCAGTCACAGTGGCTCATGCCTGCAGTCCCGGTACTTTGGGAGGCCGAGGTAGGAAGAAGGATCACTTAAGCCCAGGAGTTGGAGACCAGCCTGGGCAACATAGGGAGACCCTGTCTCTACAAAATAAAAAATAAAAGTAAATTAACAGGGCATGGTGGTGCCATGCCTGTACCAATTACCTGGGAGGCAGAGGTGGGAGGATCGCTTGAGCCTGGGAGGTCGAGACTGCAGTGATCCACGATTGTGTCCCTGCACTCCAGCCTCAGCAACAGCAAGACACTGTCTTTTAAAAAAATAACGTAGAATTTTTTTAAAATGAGGCACCATTTCCCCTCACCTACTAGACTACAATTTGCTTTTCCTGAAAAAGTGGTTCAAATTCAAAAAGCCATAAGGCAACATTCCCAAATGCAGATGGAGGAGGGAAACAGGGTTAGTTAGATTCTGTGGTTAACGGAGCTGGAGAATTACCGATACTCTTTCATCTTTTTTCCTTGGTTGTATTTTCCACATTCTAATAACCATTAGAAACAAAGTCTCCTGAATTTTCCCAATGGAATTGGAAATTTTAAATGCTAGAATTCACCGAAAGAAAGAGCGAAATGTCAGTAGAAGCTGTTGGGCGGGCAAAGGACTTTTTGTGCCCAATTCAACCCCGAGAAATCACACAGAGCTCCTGCTGAGAAACGCCTGTGTGGCCACTGGACTGTGACTGTGTATAATATTTAAATAGCGTTTTCAAGTATCTTTGCTTCTATGGAGTGAATTCCCCCTTGGGGATCTCGACCATGTGCTGTTCCAGGGAGGATTCCTGCAGCCATCGGGCCTCTGTTCTCATTCACTGTGTTTCTCTGACCACCCTGCCTGTTTCTTCCAGACACATTTATTTTGGGGGCCCCACCATCACCATCACCTCCTTCCTATTCCAGAACCTGGCGTTCTCACTGCTGCAAGTTGCCGGGATCTTTCCCCTCAGTCGTCCCCAAGCACCTGAGTGCCTGTCCACTCCATGACATGTTTCTCGATTGTTGGAAGGCAGCAGTTTCCTCATTACCCCAATGCCATCCACTGAATGCATCTTCTCTCCTCCAGATGTGAGCAGAGTGCGTCGATGCGTCTGTTCACTGCTGGTTCATTCCTGCATCTCAGCTGCATCCATTTGCACACCTGTGACCGTATTAGAAAGTGGATCTAAGAGGATGGTGTATTCATCAGTGTTCCCCAGAGAGAGACAGAGAGAGGGACTGAGAGTGACTGGGAGAGAAGGAGAGATCTAGGTGAAGGAATTGGCTCGAGACTGTGAGCCTGGCAAGCCCACAGTTTGCAGGGCAGGCTAGCAGATGGGAGACTCCGGGAAGCATTGAAGTTACCGCTCAAGTTGGAGGCAGAACCCCCCTTCCTCATGGGACCCCAGTTTGTCTTCTCTTAAGGCCTTCAGCTGGTCAGATGAGACCCACCCACAGTGATGTGTTGAGACATTCAAGGACCGTTTTCTGATTTTAAAAACTTTAGATGTTTTTAATAAGGACTTCCAGCAGTTTAAAAAGATGGAGCCAGCACCATGGAGCCCATCCTCTGGAAGGTGGCCTGCTTTACTCAGTCCAGTAACTTAAATGTTAATCTCCTTATTAAAATAAAATACCTTCATAGTGACATCTAAAATAACATTTGACCCAATACCTGGGTACTATGGCCCAACCACGCTGACACGTAAAATTATCCGTCAGAGATGGTGATCGTTGTAATAAAACAGCCACGTCAGCCGCACTTCCTGGGTCCTGAGCACTTTGCACACGCCACTTCATTCTTACTCCTAGGAGCCTGTCTGCCGAGGCTGGCCCGCACATCCTCAAGCGCATACACGACCAGGTGTGGGGTCTCTATGGCAACAGTGCAGTCTCACCTCTGCTCAAGCTGTGCCTTCCTTCCCCTGCAGGACGTACACCTTCAGTCTAGCCGCGGACCTGAACTCCAGAAAGGACGGGGAAGCCAGCAGCAGACACAGTGGGGACTTTCTTTCACAAACGGCCAGGAGTCTCAGCAGCATACAGGCCTTGCAGGTAATAGAATGTTCTCTTTTTTCTTTTAAGTAAACTAAGCAAAACCGCACTCTGTATTAACTTCATGGTGGACGAAGCTTCGTGGGAATAGCTTCTGTTCCACAGACGCATCCTCCCTGCTGGCCTAGAGCACAGATCCAGGCATGGGTCAGCAAGGGGGCCTCCCACCAGTGCTGAGGTGCCAGGGGGTCCGGCCCTGGTCCATCTGCTCCGGGCAGACAGGGAGCCACCCCCTCCATGGGAGAGGAGTGCCCCACCTTCGAGCTCCTCAGGGAGTCTTCAGTCATGGCACCAGGACACAGGGCAAGGAGGGAGCAAGGACATAGCCCTGCCCGGAATCCCGAGTTCTCACCCCATTCCCTCATTCATGAGCCAAGCAGCCCCCAAGATGTCACCTCCTCAGTGCCTTGGCCCCTCATCTTTTGAGGTAAAACTCTTCATAACCTGGGGGTTCAGCAGCCTCAAGCCAGGGACCAGGGCACAGCAGGGCACCCTGAGCCGGCCACCCTCACAAGGCACATCCAGGAGAGCAGGCTGCCTGGCAGGGACACCGAGGAGATCCACGGGGTCTGGCAGGAGCGGCCCGTGGTGCTGACCCAAGAATGCTTTCGAGGCAGGTGAAATTGGCCCCCATCCTACTTTCTGGCATCCCTTCCTTCCCAGTAGTTTCCAATCACTTCCCAAGGTACAGGGACACCACTGGGGACCACTCTTGCCAGGGTGAGTGGCCCGTTAGTACAGACCCTTGAGACTGGATTGCTGTTCACAGAAGCAAGTCCAGATAGGAATGATCAGCAGCACTGGCCAGGTGGAAAATGAGTCCCTTCCTCCTGGGAGTGTTTGGATGTTAAAGGCATTTGCATTTTCCTCTCTAGGATTTTGGGGGAATCAGGGCAATGCTGGGGCTGGTGCATGAGGGTTTACGCTGACAAGGCTCACTTCTCCTCACCTCTCTTCCTTACCCTGCTCAGTAGCAAAACACACACGAGTTGCCCTCTCATTTTAGCCCAGAGAGAGCTGTGTGGCCAAGAGGGAGCAGGGCAGCGATTGCACCTGCCTGAGCTGCCTCCTGCCCAGGGGTCCTCCCCACCCTGTCCATCCCTGGTCGCCTTGGCTCCAGGCAGGACTTGGTCCCCAGAAGGCCCCACAGCTCACCTCCTATGGCTGGCTCTGCTCACTCTGCCCCCACCCTCTCTGTTGATGACTCATCTTCCCATGTTCATCCCTGGCCACTCCCTAAAGCAGGGACCCTGGGACCCTGGACCCAGGGACCCTGTGGACTGCAGCTTCATGTCCCAGCATGTGACATACTCCCTCCGGCGGTGCTGTGTTACAGGGAGGCTGAGGCTCAAGTCCCGGGTGCCAGTGGGCAGCACCACTGGGCCTGTGTTGCTGCAGGGGTCCCCCCTTGCTCTGAAATGGAACCCCCTGGAAAGCCAGGGGCTGGGGATATAGGTACAGGGCCGACATCAGCTGGCACAATAGGGCCATCCAGGGAAGCTGCTGAGCCTGGTGTCTCCCTCCAGGGTCCTGGCACAGGGCTTAAACTCCACGCAGCTGTCCTGGTGGCCTCCAGCTGCTCAGCCCCCAGCACTCTGCTCTCTGGTCCCAGGGGCCATCCTTGGCTCTCATTCACTCACTCCATTTCTTTTGCAGGGGTTCCCCTCAAGGCCAGCCCCTCCACTCAGCCAGCCCTGAACAGCATGGGGAGAAGGTTGGCCCAGCCCCCTAAGGACAGAGCCCCCCAACACCATCCCACACAGAGGAGGTCCCTGTCAAAGAGTAGCCAGCGTCGCTGCTCCAAGCATGACCCCTGGGCTACTTCCCCAAAGCACAGGCTCTCCAGAAACAGGGTGGGCATGAGGCCTGTGACTGCAAAGCTCCAGGACCATCCTGGGCTGCCTGAGGCCAGAGAGGAAGGTGCCAGAGAGCTCCTCTCCCCAGCGTGAAGCTGCTGCCCACCACCAAGGCCACTCTCATGCCAAGAAGATGTAAAGAAAGTATAAAGTACTGTTTTCCTCTAGCGCTCAGCCAAGCAGAGAATGGCCAGCTATGGGAGAACAGCAAGGGGGTGGATGAGGGCTTCTCCCCTCGGTGCTCAGAAGCAGAACTCACACCTGGGAGCCATAAAAAGCCTGCCCCTTAACATGCCAACACCAGGGTAGTCCTGGAGGGCTCCTCAGAAGAAGTGTGCCAACAAGAGAGGAGACTAGATAGACAGATAATCTATATTATAATGGTACATATTATAATATCGATAGGGGTAATGTCCTAAGAAGTCTCTATGGGAAAGATAAGGACTTAGAAAAGACAGAAAAGTAGAAAAACAAATGTGCCATGGTAGGGGCCAATCCTGTCTCTTTTCATTTCCTTGATGTTAGAATGCCCAGAAAATAAAACGCTGGAAGAAATTGAACAGATTGCCAATTTCATGTCCTGTTTCATTCGCATGATTTTGGCAAAATGGGCTAAGCGATTGACTAATGAAGGAGGAGATTCCCTCCCAGCTACTGGGAGAGCTGCCGTTGGCGCAAGTCTGGCGACTTGGATGTTAAACTGCACGTGCCTTGCTTCCTGCCCCACCCCCCAGGCCACGGTTGCAAGGAAGAGCGTGCTGGTGGTTCGCCACGGGGAGAGGGTGGATCAGATCTTCGGGAAGTCATGGCTACAGCAATGCTCCACTCCCGACGGTAGGTCACTCTTGGGCGGGTCTGTGGATCTGACAAATGAGACTCAACGTGCTTACGTGGCACCAGATCCCCTGAGGCACCTTCTGTGGAATGACCTTGTGTATATGTGGAAAATGTGCCTGTTGCATCTTCCTCCGGGGGTGTTCCATGTATGCATTTGAGTGTGTGTGTTGCCTGTGGAATGACCTTGAGTATATTGTGTATATTGACCTTGTGTATATTGTGGAATGACCTTGTGTATATGTGGAAAACGTGCCTGCTGCATCTTCCTCTGGGCGTGTTCCATGTATGCATTTGAGTGTGTGTGTTGTCTGTAAGAATCTTACCTCAGGCCAGGCACAGTGGCTCACACTCATAATCCCAACACTTTGGAAGGCTGAGGTGGGAGGATCAAGAGGTAAGGAGATTGACACCATCCTGGCCAATGTGGCAAAACCCTGTCTCTACTAAAAATACAAAAATTAGCTGGGCGTGGTGGTGCATGCCTGTAATTCCAGCTACCCGGCAGGCTGAGGCAGGAGAATCACTTGAACCCAGGAGGCAGAGGCTTCAGTGAGCTGAGATTGCGCCACTGCACTCCAGCCTGGCAACAGAGACTCTGTCTCAAAAAAAAAAAAAAAAAAAAAAAGAATCTTACCTCTGCCAGGTGCGATGGCTCATGCCTATAATCCCAGCACTTTGGGAGGCTGAGGCAGTGAGATCGCAAGGTCAGGAGTTCAAGACTAGTCTGGCCAACATAGTGAAACCCCATCTCTACTAAAAATACAAAAAACTAGCCAGATGTGGTGGTGTGCACCTATAACCCCAGCTACTCAGGAGGCTGAGGCACGAGAATCACATGAACCTGGGAGATGGAGGTTGCAGTGAGCTGAGATCACGCCATTGCACTCCAGCCTGGGTAACAGGGCGAGACTCCATCTCAAAAAAAAAAAAAAACTCTTACCTCAACTAACTACTTGCAGATGATGGAGGAATGGCTCTCAATAGGAAGCAGGTCTGCTAGTGTGAATGCTTGCCAGGTCTTTTCATCCCAGCAGCACATATATGGCATTTGGTTAGTGAATGCACCCCAACTTGTGGTCTCTGAACCCCACTGATGCTGGCACACGCTGTACCTCTCAGTCTCATCTTTGAATCTCTGCAACCTAATCTCAACTGCTACAATTTTTGGCTATGCTGCTTAACAGATGGGCATATTCTTAAACATACCTGTTGTACACCCCAGCTTTGCTCCTCTGAATGCCAGGAAGTAAGAACAGAGCTTATAAATACACATACCCACAAGCCAACCTCTGTACTGATGATCAATGTCCATGTCAATGCTCATCTTTTCCTAATAGGAAGCCTGTAGTGTCACAATTTCTAAGCCATGACCCATTACATAAATTAAGGCATTGAACATACTGACAAAATCCATTCACAGTTGCTAGATTAGCAAAACCCTTTAGGGATCCCCCTCCAGGAGTCCAGCAGACCCAAGAAAGTGGGAAATGAGTAGGGAAAACCATTGGCAGATAATAATCACACACCAGAAAAGATTCTGAGTAGATAACATCATGATCAAACATATTTCCAATAACTTGCAGAGCTAATAATATGGTCACCTCTATAAAACAAGATCAAGTAAAGATACAAGAGCTTAAGGAAGAAACAAGAAGGCAATAGGTGGCTATCAAGATGCGTTAACAAACATATAAGAAGCTTTCTTGCAATAAAACAATTATTGAAGCTATAGATTGAACTGACACACCATGTCCATGGTGGGGAGAATCAATACAAAACAATCAACACCAAAAATAGTTATTGGACTTCCTAGAAAAAGAAATAATACCCGGTCATCTGAACAAAAGATTAATTCACTTATAAGGGAAAATATTTTAAAGGCACTGGACATCCCCAGCTGAAAGGAAACTCCTGGTGGATCTTTTCCCAAGGTAGAGAGGCCCTCGATAAAGTGAAGAATGGCATCTAGTTTGTCCGAATTCTGTATATTGCAGGGTTTAATAAATCACAATGAGGTATAGCCACATTCTCCCCCAAAGGTGACCAACCTCAGGGGACACAAGAGAGATTTGGGGGGCTCTACCGGCCTCTCCCTGCAGCTCACTTTTGGCCCAGGTACCCACACCCTCACAGGGCCCCTCACCTCACCCCATATTCCACACAGACTCTGCTCCCATCGAGACCTGACCTTGCCCCACACCCTCGTCCTCTCCTGAACTCTGCCCTCTGCCCCAGAGTGATCACAACTGAAGTGTCAATGACAAGCAAAATCCCTAAATGGAATGTCTGGACATTTTGGGGGGATCACAGATGCCTTTGAGAATACAATAAAATTGATGGACTTTCTCCCTGAAAAAAAGATTTTAAAACTACCTTTCCCAACAGCTAACACTGGCATTGAATAAACGCCTCTAAAACCCAGGGTTCCAACGAGTCTCTGCCCACGGAAATCCCAGGGAAGAAGTCTTCAGGAAACTCCTACATGGAACCTAAAAAACTGGCATGAAAAATAGCCACTGCCCCTCGCTGACCCCTGCTGCCTCCCACCGCCTCCCGCTGGGTTTGTGCAAGGCTGCAGGCCAGGATGAAGCAGCCTGGCATATTCTGGGGTGCAAAGGGCAGGGCCTGCCAGATATGGCAGAGCAGGTCTCAGGAAGGTCAGTGCGGCTGCTGGAACCTACCAGTAGCCAGGAGGTTTGGGTCCCTCTGGAGGACATGAAGGCAAACCAGAGTGCACTGGAGGGCAAGGTGTGTCCTGATATCCTGTATGAGGATAATCAGTCATTCTGACATGAGACCAGCCCCCACACTCATCAGCCACTCACTCTGAGTCAGACACTGGGCTATGAGTGTTACCTCACTGGCTCCTCGCAATCTCTACCGTTTCCCTGTTTTTTACTGATAAGAGAGATGAAGTCACACAGTGAGAAGTTGGTGGTGCCAGGATTTGCCACCAGACCATCAGATCTTAGAACTCAAGGTCAAACTCCCAGTGAACCCTGGCACCAGGCAGCCTCTGGTGGGAGAGAGCCCCAGTGAGCCCACCTGGCTTCCAGCCTGGCTTCCAGCAACTGATGAAAGAATGCACAACGCAGGGCATCTCCAGCTAGAGCACGGTGTCCCCTGAGCAAGAAGAATACATTTACAGCTGGGGCATGGATCATTGATGCCAGCTTCAGATTCTTAGCAAGTTACGCTAAATCAGTCATGGAGACACTTTATCAGGTTCTTTATCAGAAAAATGTGAGAGTAAATCTTTTTTCTTTTCTTTTTCTCTTTTCTTTTGTTTTTTGTTTTTTGAGGCAGAGTTTGGCTCTTGTTGCCCAGGCTGGAGTGCAGTGGTGCAATCTCAGCTCACCAAAACCTCCACCTCCTGAGTTCAAGCGATTCTCCTGCCTCAGCCTCCCAAGATTACATGCATGTGCCACCTTATCCGGCTAATTGTGTATTTTTAGTAGAGACAGGGTTTCTCCATATTTGGAAGAAACGTGTTGGTCAGGCTGGTCTCAAACTCCCGACCTCAGGTGATCCACCTGCCTCAGCCTCCCAAAGTTCTGGGATTATAGGCATGAGCCACTGTGTGCGGCGAAGAGTGAATCTTCATGGGGGGTTTTGGGAGGACAAAGACGGTTGCATGGTTCGTGGGGCTGAAACCTAAATTTTCTGCATTTGAGAAAATGTTGTGTGCACAGCCGAGCAGCACTTTCTTCTCAATCTGAGGCCATGTTGCAGAGCATATTCAGAAAAAACAGAGCTGACAATAATTTCAATAACCTTGTCGTTAGAGTGGGTCTTGGTCTTGGGAGTTTTGCGGAACGAATCTGCACTAACTTGATGAAGCTGAACATGTGATGCTCATTTCTACTTCAGGGAAATACTACAGGCCAGACCTGAACTTCCCGCGCAGTCTGCCCAGACGGAGTCGTGGGATCAAAGACTTTGAAAATGATCCCCCATTATCATCGTGCGGCATTTTCCAGTCCAGAATTGCAGGTATGTTTGAAGGCTGTCAGTAGGAAGGGTAACAATAGCAGCAACAATGATTATAGCTAACAGGCATCCAGCTTGAACCCTCGCTGCCTGCTCTTTGACACAGTGTTAGCTTTGACCCCACTCTGCTGAGGAGGCTGGGGTACAGAGAGGTTAAGCGACTTGCCCAGGGTCACACAGCAAGAAAGTGGCAGTGCAGAGATTTGATCTAGGAAGGGATGATTCAGGAAGTTGGGAGGAATGAAAGAAAAGCCTCAAAAGAACGAGAGAGGGAAGGAAAACTCAACAACCACTGTAGGCACCAAGGAGCTGACTTTAAAAATGGAAAACCACATCCTCCACTGTTTTATTTCAAAATCTGTCATTTGGGGCTTTTGTTTTGCATCTGGGGGTTCTGCTTCTACATGACTGAGTTTTTCAAACGGAAGAGACCGTTGAGTTCATTGAGTCAATTCCTAAATTCAGAAAGCGGAATCCAGAGAAGCAAGTCACACCAATGGTTAACATAGAGACCCCCACAGCCTGCTCTCCCGGCCCCCACCCAGAGGTGTGCTCAGAATGTTTACTCATCAGCTCTGGGCAGGGTGAGAAGTCTGGGTTACAGCACCTGCTGAGTGCAGTGGTGAAAATACTGCACTCCCCGACAGCTGATTCCAGGCTCCCAGTGGGCGGTCCCAGGATGCTGAGTCAGGAGGAGTTGATGGTGTCGGGCCTCTGTCCCTGGCTTGCAGGCAACGTCTTCTTCTGTCTACCTCTCCTCTTCTATGCGTGTCTCTGTGCACAGATTTCCCCTTTCACAAGGACACTGTCATGCTGGATTAGAGCCCACCCTAATGTAACTGATTGAGGTGCCCACCCTTGTTTTAACTTACCACTCTGTAAACATCTTGTTTCCAAATGAGTCACATTCTAAGACGCCAGGGGTGAAGACTCTGATGTGTTTTTCAGGGGAGGGGACACAGTTCAACCCATAAGTGCCTCCACTGAAACTTCACTCACCAGCTTTGGGGCTGCGCAATTTTTGTGCTGTAGGGACTCCCCTAATATTTCCCTAAGAGCAGGGCTTCCATATCACAGGGGGAGAGGTGGTGTACAGGCTTGTCCTTCCACGAGCCTCAGTGGGTCTTGAGTTTTCTCCAGTGACCACAGATGTGGGGCCCCGCCCATTTCTGAGCTCACAGTGATGCAGATTCGAAGCCCAGGCCCACGGGGCTGCTTCTCTGCTCAGGGTCTTAAAGCCTGAAGTCAAGGTCTCTGCTGGGCTGAGTTTCCAGAGGTAGCTCAAGTCTCCTTCCAGACTCATTCTGCTGTTGACCAAATTCAGATCCTTGCAGTGGGAGGACTGAGGTCCGTTCCTTGCTGGCTGTTAGCTAGGGGCTGCTCCCAGCCCTAGAGGCTGCCCACATTCCTTGCCATGTGGTCCCCTCCATCTTTGCAGCCAGCGATGGAGAATGTTTTGCTGAATTCTTGTCACTTCATACTCCTCTGACTTTTTTCCATGACTGACTGGAGATAATCATGGCTTTTAATGGGCTCACCAACTTGATCAGTCCCTTCTTGGATCCCCTCCCTTCTGCCATAGGATGTAAGTGTCCCAGGAGCAACAAATTATCCTGGTCGCAGGTTCTGCTCCTACTTGGGGGCTATGCAGGGTGTGTACACCAGAGCGTGGAAACCCAAGGCCCTTTGAGGACCCTGCCTACCACAGGGAGCACATGGCTCATCTGCAGTCAAAGGCTAGAATTATGAAGGGGCATTTTCTGCCTTTTTCACTATTTTCCAGGGGACGCACTACTGGACAGCGGTATGAGAATCAGCTCTGTGTTCGCCTCCCCAGCGCTCCGCTGTGTGCAGACGGCCAAACTCATCCTGGAAGGTCAGTGAGAACCTCGGTGAGCCTCTCCTACCGCCTTGACCTCGTGGCTATTCTTCAAGGGGAATGGGAAGGGAGTGGAGCTGGAGTTGGATGATGGCAATGAATGCCCACACCAAAGTCGTCAGGCAGGTACAAGCCAGCCCTCCAAGGATGTTGGCAGGCACGCTGAGTCCGTGGGCGTGTCTGGAATGCCAGGACCGTCAGACCAGTAGGCGCTGGTGCAGCCCAGTGCCAGGGCCTGCCCTCACACTGTTTCTCTTTGGCCTCCGTCAGCAAGGCCTTTAAAAATACACCTGGAAAGGGGCATTCAAAAATCTTGAGAGCTGGAAACTGCTATGGTTCCTTTTAAGTCTGAAATGTGTGACCGTTCCCAGGGCAATGCACCCGGCCAGTGGAGCTGTCCAGCATCCTCAAGGGCTGATGTGTGTCAGGAAGCCCTGGGCAGACCCTTCTGCAGCTCCGACCTGCAGGAAGAAGAAAGTTCCTGCCCGGAGGAAGGCAGCCTGTCCCAGAGGTCTGGACTCTGCCCTCAGCTGGAGCCCATCCTGCTCCTCCTTGTCTGGGAAGAGGGATGAGATCTTGGTCCCCAGGCAGGAACTAGCCATGGCCAGGAGCACAGGTGACATGAGAGGGCATGTCACCTCCATGGTGATGAGGAAAGGGCAGAGCACACAGACACAGAGGCAGCAGGTGGACAAATGTGGGGGACAGAGCTTGTCTTGACTTTCTCAGAGACCTAGGAAGTCAGGTCACCCGTGGAATGTGGGGGCAGGGACCATGGGAATTTGCGGTGCGCTGACGGTATGAATGGCTGTCAGTGAGAGGGGGCCAGGACCTGGGCTGGGAGATCCAGGGCGACCACTGGGTGGCACTAGAGCCCGCCCACAGTTTGTGAACATGAATTTAAGTGGAGACGTGTAGGCCGGGCTGGGGGGTCTCTTCCAGTATAGACAGGGAGTGGGTAGACAGTGGGATGCAGCTACGGGCGGGTTGAGCGGTGAGTATGGTGGACAGGAAGACTTGAGGGTGTAGTGAGAGGGTGACCGTGCCCATGGACTTTCAGCTGGGTCAGCTGGGAGGCCGAGCACAGGGGAGGTGAGGGGCAGGAGAAAGGAAGTGATCTGAGGGTCAAGGTCCAGGAGGGGGCTGCTTGGAGACAGCAGAGTTTGGCACTGCACCATGGAGGGGTTGCCGTGGCTGGAATGACAAGCCCCAGGTGGAAGGAATGGGTGCTCGAGGCGGGGAGGAAGGCGTGCCCTGCAGGAGAGGGGCAGGAATGGAGGGGCTGTCATGGAGGCGCCGTCCCACTGATCGTGGTCTTGCCAGGACTTGCACATGGGGCCATGTCAGAGCTGGGGCCACGAGGGGCTGGGACCTTCACAGGAGGAGTGGTTGAGACAGCAGTGGATCCACCCCACGCGTGTACACTGCCGGCCCCCATGTCCTCAGATCCCCTCTACCCTGCCAGAGAGGGTCTTCAGAGCACCTTCCAATCCAGGTGCACAGACAGCCCTGGCCCAGCCGGGCGCGGGCCTGGCTCCACCCACGGAGCCACGTGCTCATCATTCCTGCCCTCTGCTCTCGTGAGCTTTCCATCCCATGATACAGTCCGAGTTTCGTGAGGCACAGAAGTCCATTTTATCAGCATGCAGCACCCACGACCCACCTTCCACGCACTTAACTGTCAGGACACTTTCTATCCATCTCAGTCTTGCAGCTTCATCCTTTCATTTCCCACCCGACTGTGGCGTCAGACCCCAGCCCCCTGCAGGCATCTCAGGTCACTAAGACAGAAATGCGGATTTATCTCACCCGGACTTGGAGCTTCCCATGTTAATTCCACTGCGCCTCTGGGCTCTCAATGAGCCAGATGACAATCAGAGAACAATATCAGCTTCTTTGACCAAACCACGAAAGGACCCACGCGTCCCCAAATGCATGAGGCAGTGTGGCCAGAGGAGAGAGGCGGCTCCACCCCGAGGGCAAAGAGGCTTCTTACAGTCCTCCGTCACATCGCAAGCATGCAGATACACATACCACACACCACACACACTACACGCACACCACACACTACACACCACACAACCACACACATACACATCACACACCACATACCACACACATACAGAGTCACACACACCACACACATCACACACCACACACACCACAC
This sequence comes from Cacajao melanocephalus, assembly GCA_963573385.1. Taxonomy (NCBI): domain Eukaryota; kingdom Metazoa; phylum Chordata; class Mammalia; order Primates; family Pitheciidae; genus Cacajao; species Cacajao melanocephalus. The sequence continues at coordinate 54,378 of CAUYLG010058089.1, forward strand.
ACATACACACACACCACACACACCACACACAAACAACACACACACAACACACGCACCATACACACATCACACACATATACACAGCACATGCCACACCACACACACCACACATACACACACCTCACACACCAGACACACAACACTCACAACACACACCTCACACACCACACACAACACACACCATACATCACACACACTACATACACCACACCACACACACCATACCATGCACACCACACACCACACACATACACACACACCACACACATGCACACACACACACCACACACATACACATACACACACCTGTTGGGGTTTCACTTGGGGCCGAGTCACAGACCTCAGAGGAGGAAACTGCGACCCCACTGCTCCTTCAGAGCCGCGACCCCAGCCCAGGCGACAGGGTCCCGCGATGTCAGCCTCTCCCAGTTCCAGTGCCCACAGCAGCAGGTCCCGCCTTCGTGTTTTCAGGAAGGCATGGGAAATGGGACGAGGCCTCTCCAGCTCTGCCCTTTGGGAGGGACGAGGATGGCAAGACCAGAAACGTGAAGGAGCGGAGTCTCCAAGCATCTGGGACCCTTCAGCGTGAGGGCAGCTCTTCATCACTGTGATGGAATAAAGCAAAACTGATATGTGGCAATTCTATCCCTGGTTGTTTAGGATCAATGTGTTTATAATTAACCTAATTAACCAAACAGCTATAACAATAAGGCGTGAACCAAGCAAGAAACATACAGAAATATACGATAAGAGGTGACAGGCCTGTGCCTCAGTTTCCCCTCTCCTCCCCTACCCCTGGTCTTTGCACCCCACCACTCACTGAGCGCATTTTGTTTGAAACCGCCTCAGCGGCTGCTGCTCTTCCACTAGGTTTCAGAACCTCTCTGGTTTCTGCCGCGGGAGAGTTCCCAGGTCACCCGTGTCTGCAGGGCCAGCAACAACGGCCTCCTCTCACTGGGCCTTTTACTGCCTCAGCTTGCAAGGGTCTTTTCCAGTGAAGACCTTGATCTTCCTTTCCCTACCCAACCTCTCTCACCACGATAGAAATGACGAATAAAAAAGAGATGTCTTGGCCAGCCTTTGTAATAAAAGAATACGACTGACCAAAAACAGTCTTCATAATTTTTTTTTCCTTTTTTTGTGGGTTTTTTTTTTTACTTTTGAGACGGAGTCTTGCTCTGTCGCCAGGCTGGAAGGCAATGGCGCAATCTCAGCTCACTGCAACCTCCGCCTCCTGGGTTCAAGCGATTCTTCCTCCTCAGCCTCCCGAGAAGCTGGGACCACAGGCACACGCCACCACGCCCAGCTAATTTTTGTATTTTTAGTAGAGACAGGGTTTCACCATGTTGGCCAGGATGGTCTCGGTCTCTTGACCTCGTGATCCGCCCACCTCGGCCTCCCAAAGTGTTGGGATGACAGGCGTAAGCCACCGTGCCCGGCCCATTCTTCATAATTTTATCTCTCTTTTGTCATCATTCATGGTTCTCATTAACATACTTATTCCCATTTTTGGTGGATTTTTTGACTTCTATTATTTGGATCACTTGCATATAAAGTAAAAAGCTTTTAAAAATGCCTTTTGCCAGCAATAATGTCAAAGCCTTTAACGTGATCTCTCAGTGATTTTTACGTGCAGATGATGATGATGGTGATGACGATGATGCCTGTTTAAGGGTATAGGTTTATAAATCCTATGTCAATTCAGGAAAACGAGGACACCCAGTCTTCTTCACAAGGCCTCAGACATGATCAACCTGCTATTCAGACGGCATCTGAGATGCTAAGGTGCTCAATTTTATTTAAATTCAATGTCAGCCAGTGTCCAGATGGCGTGTTTCCCACAGCCACACCCACAAAGCAGTGGCCTGCAAGAGATCCTCAAAAGAAAGAGACCCATGGCCACACTGTGTGGGGGGCTCTCATCCTGTTTCTTCACTTGATCTGTTCAAATGGAAATGAGCCCTTCACAGGCTTTGGGGAGGACTCAGGAGCCTGGTTGATGGAGGAGGACTCGGGGGCCTGATTAACTTGCTTTAACTCTCTTTTCTAAGCATGCTTGATGAAAGAGCTCATTCCATGGACTTAAAACACATTTGAGGAACTGATTTTATGTCCAGCATTTGAGTTCAGTGACATCTTCTCCATTCCAAATGAAAACATTCAGGTCTTTTTTTCCACTCAAAAGAGATGGCCTTACTTTATTGCTCTTCCTTTAATCAAAATGTAAAATGCTTGGGAAGTGTGAGTTGCAGGGAGTCAGAATGTTCTGGAAGATGGCCCCTTCCATTCTTCACCTATTGCCCAGTCTGTGTAAGCCTTTATCAGGAAAGTGTCTCGTGAGGCTAACATTCTTCATGATGGGTCACATCTTGTCCTTTGATCATTGGATTGGCCAAGTCCTCACTGGCAGGCTCTCCTCCATGTTGGAGGACGCGGCCATGGGCTGGTTTCGCAGCGGAGGTGTGCTGGGTGCTCACATGAGCCCCAGGATGGACCCACCGCCTGGGACACTCACCAGCTCTCAGGAGACGCTGGCCCTTCCTGGCACACAGGGGGTCACCACTCTTCTGATACCTTCCCACGGCTCATCAGTTTTCACCTCAGAAATACCATGGCTGTGCCTAATCACAGAACAGGATCTGCCACGAAGAAAATCACATTGTCTAAAAGGCATGATTTAGACGTGTGTGTGTGACAGTCTGAGATCTAAAAGGAGACTTATTTATGCAGAATCCAGAACTCAAACTGGACGTTGAAGATGATAAACGCTTGTATTCTGTTGAATCCAGAACTCAAACTGGAGAAAAAAATCAAGATACGAGTGGAACCTGGAATATTTGAATGGACAAAATGGGAAGCTGGCAAAACCACCCCAACCCTCATGAGCCTGGAAGAGCTAAAAGAGGCAAATTTCAACATCGACACTGATTACAGGTGTGCTGTTCTAAAGTTCTCTGCCACCGGGGCTTTTCTGGTTCTTGTTAAGGAAAAATTGCATGACACTGTTAAAATGATAAGAAAGATTTTATTCAAGAGGGACCGCTGCAGGGGGGTTCGCAGCAGGGGAGAGAGATGGGGCTCAACTCCTAATACAAGGAAAAGTGGGATTTATAGCCTCAGAGCAGGGTAGGGGTTGGTGGCTGGAAAATTCCTGAGAAGGTGGGTCATTCTTGTTAAACTGACACAAACGGAGACTCCTGCTGAAGGCAGGCCGAGGTGATCAGACATCACTTGGAGGGTGGTAGAGGAACTTGATCAGAAACTGAGGGTAACAGGTTCTTGCTAAACTCACTCTGCAAGAACAGACACAGAAGCCCAAGGCTCAAGCCTGCATCAAGAAAAAGGTTCAGGGGAGCTGGACTGGAGTTTGGTCAAAGAGAGAGTCTTTGTCATTCTCCACCCATGTCTGACTCTGCCATCACAGAGCCCTCCTGGTGTTCACTAAGAATGTGCTGGAGACTGACTGTTAGCGCTTTGCTAGTTCTCAGCACAAAACTAGAGCCTCCCTGTTGCCCCTGAGCCCAGCCTTGAGGCAGAGCCATCCCAGAAGAACATTCTCCTTCCCCAGCTAACTGCAGCTGCGCCCTCCTAATCCATACCAAAGGGCCAGGGCAGCAGCCTCCCCCTCTCCTCCTTCCAGGCCTGCATTTCCCCTGTCCGCCCTCATGCCAGCCGAGAGCTACCAGGAGTACGTGGACAGGTGCACAGTGAGTGTGCTGCAAATCGTCAACACCCATCTGCAGGACAGTAAGTGCCTCACCATCCTCCGCATGGACAGCCCCTGGGGCTTGGGGAATTCTCCCTGAGACGGAAATTGGCTGATTTTCTGAACCTATGAATGCCTTCACTTCCCCTGCCCCCACATTCTCCAACAACAAAGTGTTCATCGCTGCTGCTGCTGCAGTAACTGGGTGCACAGACAGGCGCTCCCCTGCCGCCCAGGCCCTGGGACCCCTCATCCTGGGACTGAGTGCTGACGGGCTGATGGGACCCAGGCCAGCAGGGTCAGCACAAACCACCCGTGTCCAAGGGATTCGAGTCAGCTTCTTGGGAAACAGAAAACAGCCAACTTCTAGGTGGAGGCCCCTTTCCTGACCCAGCACGCAGGCCTCCTAACCCTCTGGCATTGCTGTATCCGGGATGAAGTGCACGCAGAAGCGCTGGCTTCCCGCACCTTCCCCCTAGCTGGCGGGGCATGCATCTCACCTGAGGGAGCCCCTCCGCCTGTGGTCCAGGTGTTCTGATCTAAAGCAGGAGTCGTAGCAGGCTCGTGTAATAAAACAACCAGCTGACCATTCTAAAGTGAATCAGGTCAGGCCTGGGCAGCAGCCACCGCTACCCGATCCCAGACAGGGCCCAGGCAGCCGGACACCACAGGGAGGGGTGGCTCAGTTCACCTCCTAGGCCTCCCTGAGGCTGGCGGGCAGCTGCTGCATGCAGAGGAATCCACGAGCGAGGGTGGGATGCAGGCGTCACTAAGCCATCACCAGCCACACTACCTCCTAGCGCAGGGGGTCTTTCCAGGGCACTCTGGGTAGACTTTGGGGTCCTCAAAGTGTTTGGGGCACTCTGAAGTAGCTCTGCCCCAAACACTTTAGGGACCCTGGTCTCATAACAGGTGGTCTCTGGGCCTGCTTTGACCTGGAGGTGTTCTTGTTTTCCACAGCGGGCATCATCCTAATTGTGAGTCACGGCTCCGCGCTGGACTCCTGCACGCGGCCACTGCTCGGGCTGCCACCCCGGGAGTGCGGGGATTTTGCCCAGCTCGTGAGAAAGGTACGTGCCCACTCTTGGCTCTTAGAGCCACGAAGTCAAGTACCCCAAAGACACAGGTTATCACACCCACTTCTTGGAATGAAAACAAGTGTCCAGCTGACTCAGGACCACCAGGATTCATGTGCCCCTGGAGACAGTGCCCACCTGCTCTTGCGCAAAGGGCGACTTCAGCCTGGGGCTGGTGGGCAGCTCAGTCATCCTCGTCATCATTGGTCACGTGCCGAGTTTTTGCCAGTCAGCTCACCCATCACCCCTTGCAGCTCTCGCAGAAAAACAAACAGTCCAGAAAGGAGTAAGCGGTTTGGATGAGAAGGGAAGAAACGACTGCAGGACTCACTTCTGGCCTCCTCTGGGGACCTGGGCTGGGGCGGCTGATGGACGAGGAGCCCCTTGTCCTCTTGCTCTTGGAGTCACCTAGCACAGAATAAGCTTGAGCTGGTTGTAGCTGCCAGAGTGCTCAGGCGCTGGCCAGGGCCTTGCAAATGACAAACAGAGGATGAGGCACACGTGGCATCTTGGACAACCTTGATTATCACCCAGCAAAGTGAGAGGGTGCCGTCCAGTCCACGGGTAAACTGAGACGGGCAAACTCAGGAGCGCGATCCCCGTCCCCAGCCCCGGCCCCTTCCGTGCAGATCTACTCAAGGTTGGACTCGCCACGGTCTGGACCTTTTTATCAAATTAGTCAGGCCGCTGGTCAGTGCCCAGGTGGCATGTGCAGCATAGGCAATGCCTGGCGTCAGAGGGGCTTGAGGCCCTGACCTGGTTTCTTTACACAGCCCTGCCACAGGACCACACTGGCCTCAGCTTGTTTGCCCTAAGTTGTGGGCAGGAGGGGGTGTTGCTGAGTCCCCCAAGAGGTCTGAAGGCTTCAGAGGAGCCCAACTCCCAGGCCCAGCCCAGTGACACCACCCAGGTGCCTGCAGGAGGGCTTGGCTCTCTAGCTGTGACTGCCTCAGCAGCCGGGTGATAGCTTACGCACACAAAGAGCACGCCTGCCATGGGTCACTGTCACTTGGCAATTAGGGGTCAGACACCTGTGTCCCCCTTTCTTGTTCCATTGTCCTCCACACCTGAGTAGAAGCATGCTTCCCCTTCGAAGTATCTGCAGGCTGGTGCTTCCCAGTTATGATCCAGATGTTCCCAAGCACTCTGGGTTCCTGAGTCCCCAGGTGAGCATCGTCCAAATAGGATGGCTCAACCCTCCAAACCACACTGGTAGAGGTCTGCATGGATTTTCCTGAGGACTGTCCGGGGCAGCTCCGGCACCACCTGCTCCCAAAATGTTGCTCTTGCTTCAGCCAATGGGTCTCCCACACATGTGTTCTGACGCATCCCTCCTGTCCCCGCACCCCTTCCTACAGCCCCATACACACACCAAGCCCCCAGCCCCAGGTGCTCCTGGGGGTCCGTGTAACCCACAAGGGTGGCAGCACTGCACGCGCCAGCCGCTGACAGTTCCCCAAACCCATGAGCCTTTGTGGCCAAAGCTCCACCCGCTCCTTGGATCCTTCACCGCCTTCCATAGATGCCAGCCTTGAACTTCCAAACCACTGGACGTTCTTATACTGATTACATGGCATTCACCACGCCAACGGCCCTCACTCCAATATAAGCTGGAGTTGCTCATGCATATCAGAAAACACAAAGGGGGACCTGCCAAATGATGGGCCCCCAAATAGAGGCAACTGGACCCTCCACAGCCAGCCCATCACCACCCATCCGCCGCGGCCCCTACAAGCACAAGGAGAGAATCGCCCTAGAGTCAACACCCGCTTCGCTTGCATCCCCCGGCCAGTTGGCATTTTTGTAAATTTCATCTGCCTGAGGAATTTCTAGACATTAGAAAGAGGAAGGAAAGAAAGAAAAGAAAAAGACAAAAACAAAAACGGCTTTACCACAAAGCTCCGTCCCCACACATCCATTTCACAGATGAAGGGATTGAGGTGTAAAGTTCACTTGGTGCTGTTCCCTTGGGTCTGAAAACTCAATGTCTGTCTTTTTGTGATGTTGAATATGAGAATATGAGTCACTCCTTAAGTGGTGGATGGCAGTCTCCACCTCGGCCTGCACACCTTTGTGGTGGGGGCCGTTCTACACATCATAAGATGTGCCACCTTGTAGGACCTCTACCTGCTAGGTTTCGGCACCACCTCCATTCTCAGTTGTGACAATCAGAAATGTCTCCAGAATTATCCAGTGTCCCCTGGTTAGGGGACATCCCCCATGGGGCACTGCCCTGGTAGGCGTTGGTGCCGTTTGATAGTGGCAGTGCCAGCCTGGACAGTCGCAGACCATCCAAGGCAGAAGAGCGCCTGACAGTTGGCTTTGGAGCTAGTCTGAAATCGACTGACTTGTTATAAGATATTAACAAGTGATTTCAAACTCTGTTCTAGATCCCTTCCCTAGGCATGTGCTTCTGTGAAGAAAATAAAGAGGAAGGAAAATGGGAGTTGGTCAACCCACCAGTGAAGACCCTGACCCACGGGGCGAACGCAGCATTTAACTGGAGGAACTGGATCTCAGGCAACTGAGAGCCACGGTGAGGTTCTCATCACCTCAGAGTGGAGAGGCAGAAACCACGTGCAGAGGCTGGGAGACGCTGCTCCTTCCAAGGTGTCTCAGTCTCACCCAGCGTGATCTGTAGAAGCACAGGGCGCACTTTTATGTTCCGGAATATTTCCCGCTGGCTTTCACCTGTGTGACTCCCATCCATAGACCCATCGTCCACCAGCCCAGCTGTGGGGAGCCCAGAGCAGATGGCTGGGTGAGGACGCCACCCTGTGGCAGGTGCACCAAGTGTCTGCAGCCAGGGAAACAACCACCTGGGACTCTAACTTCCAGGAACTAAAGACTCACCACACACGAAGGATGCAGCCACTTCATTTTCTATGGTCTAATCACTAAATTCCCGATCATTTTTTCTTTTTCTATTCCCGTCACTCTTTAGCCATATCCACATAGGCTAAAACAGGTGTAATAGTCAATAAAGCAGTCCCAGAAAACCATCTACCGGATCACAACTGGGCTGCTGCTCTGTGCCGTCAACACTCATGTTACTGTGTCTCTGTTGCTGCTGTAACCAATGACCACAAACCTGGTGGTCATGGAAAGAACACAAACTTTACACACACACACATGCACATCCACACACATGCATGCACACAAACAAGTGCACATGCACACACGTGTATGCACACACATGCAAACACGCACATATGCATGTGTATGCACACATGTGCACACACATGCAGGTACACAAACATGCACATAAACACATACACACAAGCACATGCATGCACACACATGCAAACACAGGCACATGCACACACACATGCACAGGTATACATTTGTACATGCATGCAGACACACAAACATGCACACATACACATGCACACACACAAAGGCACACTGCACATGAACACACACATGCTCACATGCATGCACACACATGCATGCATACACACGTGCACGCACACACATGCAAACACATCCACATACACATGTGTGCACACACGCACATGCACACTTACACATGTGCACATGCACACAGGTACACAAACATGCACACACACAAACACGTGCATGCACACATGCACACATGCAGACACATGTACACAAACACATGCACACACTCGCACACAAAGACACATGCACACACGGGCACATGCACGCTCACATGCCTACACACACGCTTACTCCCCTACAGTTCTGGAGGTAGGATTTTATCAGCAGGCTGCATTCCTTCTGGAGGTCCCCGGGGAGGATCCTTTCCTTGCCCTTTTTCACTCTTAGAGGCCACCTGCATCCTCCCTCCGCAAGGACAGCAGCGTAGCAGCCTCCAAGCTCTCCCGGTCTCTGCCTCCACAGCCACATCGCCTCCTGCCCCTGACCCTCCTGCCTCCCTCCAACAAGGGCCCTGTGGTGACATTGGGCCCACCCAATAACCCAGGATCAATTCTCATCTCAAGAGCCTACGCCACACTTGCAAAGTCCCTTTTGCCACATAGAGTTACCTATTCCCAGGTTTCAGGGATTAGGACATGACCATCTTTGGGGGTCATCCCGTAGCCTGCCATAACATACCCCAATCCTTCCAAGCACAGCGGAGCTGTCAAACAGGGCCTTGGACGTAGGGATTTGAGACACTCCCTGGCAGGCCTTTTTTGGCTTCTCCTATTCTTCTTTCTGATCACGTAGAGGTGAGAAGAGGACTCTGCCAGTGGGAGGAGTGGGCTCCCCTGATTTAACAGCGACCCAGAAGAAGGGCCACCAGCAAAGCGGAGTCTGCCCATGATGGTGATGCTGAGGAAGCTGGTCCGGCAGGGGATGGGGTCTCCCCAGTGGGAAGTCTCATGCCCCAGCCCACGGGTCACGCCTGCTCCCAGAGCCCACACGTGTGGTGCTTCGTGCTGCAAGCAGAGAACCCACCATGGTGCAGTGACAATCTGTCGGCCTTTTCCAATCTACTGTAGTTTAGGGCTGCGGTGGTGGCTCTGTGAGTGCCTTTTATAGTGTGAATGCAGGGGCTGGGCAGGGAGGGCCCACGCTGCACCCTCAGCCTCCCCCATGAGCACCCAGGCAAGCAGAGGGCAGAACACAAAGGGAACTCTTGCAGAAATAAAGATGGCGAACACCATGGGCTGCGTCGGAACCAACCCACGTCAAGTAGGATGCTCAGGAGGCCAGACCCAGCAAAAGGTTCCTCCCAGTTTTAGTCAATCAAACACGACCTCCTGAGAAAAAGACACATCTGTCTGTCCCTTGCTGTATTCCACTAGTGATATAGTTTTTCTGTGTCCAAATATAAAGAAGTTTGAGGTTGGCATAGCCGCAGAGAGCGAGCACAGTGTGCCCCGCACTCACAGGCCTGCTCCGAGTCCAGGCCACACCAGGATGAGGTCTTCAGGGAGATCGTTCTAGATGCAGCCCAGCGGATACTGCCTAGAAAAGCGGTGGATTCACCGGGATGCGGGCAGACAGGAAGTACATTCTGCAAAGAAAATGCCCCATTGCTGGGCACCTGGGCAGCTGTTCTTTCTCTTTGGCAAGCATGTGGTTGGGAACAAGTCTCTCGATACCACAGCGCCACGCTCAATAGTCATGATGATCAATTAAAGTGTTGCCAATCAAGGTATGGCATTGAAATCACAGTCACCTATTCGGGTGGTTGTAACGCGTCTCTGGATTCACCTTCTCAGGGGTGAAGCTTCCAGGTCTCCTACCCTGAGCAAAGCCAGACATGGGTAATTCCCCTCTCATCCTGCTGGGATGCTCACAGGTTTTGCAAGGAGAATTAGATGGGCTTGAAACTCAGATCTCCAGGTCTAGTGTGCATGAAATAGCATTGTCTTGTTATTCTAGGATTCTGGCTGTCAGACCCCCCTTCCACCGCCACAGCAGAGGACCCCAGTTCTGTGGTTGTGTTCCCCCAGAAGGAACCATTCGCTGTATGGACTGAGCCTTGGGGACAGAGCTGGGCTGGAAAAGGGCAGAGATGGAAATGCCTGGTGGGATTATCATTATGGGGTGTAAACTGTCAACTCTATGAACCAAAAGACTCACTCATCTTTCCACTACCTGGTGTGTGTGAGCCAAGTCTGACCCCCGCCGACACCATCTGGAAGTGGACGTCCTGTCACCAAGGCCATCCCAATCCACACCCCACCCACATTTTCTTTTTTACTTCCTCACTGTGTGCCTGAAAAGAACAAGCCTGGGCCGGGCACAGTGGCTCAGGCCTGCAATCCCAGCACTTTGGGAGGCAGAGGCGAAGGGATCATGAGGTTAGAAGATCGAGACCATCCTGGCCAACATGGTGAAACCGTGTCTCTACTAAAATACAAAAAATTAGCTGGGCATGGTGGCACACACCTGTAATCCCAGCTACTCAGAAGGCTGAGGCCGGGGAATCACTTGAACCCAGGAGGCAGAGGTTGCAGTGAGCTGAGATCATGCCACTGCATTCCAGCCTGGTGACAGAACAAGACTTGGTATCAAAAAAAAAAAAAAGGAAAGAAAAAAATCAAGCCTGAAAGGGAACTCTACTGGCATACCTGAGGCTGAGCAGATGACAATATTGTTTTGTAGCTTAATGTTCCCCTCCAAGACCTGGCTCTTCCGAAAGCTGGAGAGTCGTGAGAAGGGCGTGGAGCCAGCCTCAAGATGGGCCACCAAGGAGCTGAAAACCTAAGCCAGTGCCTGTCTCCAGGCTGCAGCCTGGGATGCTGAAGAGCCTGGGGACAGGCCTGGGGCACCAAGCCAGGCATAGCCCCTGGCAAACACTGCTGCGCTCAGAAGAAGAAAGAGCCATCATAACTGTCCACCAAAGTACATCTTATTCTAGAACCAAATCTGAGACTTTTTTAGATGTGATTCATATTGGTGCATGTTATGGGCTGAGTTGTATGTGCCCTTCCCCCACCCTCAAATTCAACCAGCCAACAATTCTGCAAGGATCAGAGGTTGCAAGAAAGGAAAATGGCGGCATCAAGTACACAGCCCGTAAATCCCAAGATGCCCCCCGGTGCCTGGGGGAGGCTGGGGAGGAACTTAGGGCTGGATTGCCCATGGGACTTGGTGAGACCCACTGCCATGGGCTGAATTGTGTCCCTCTAAAAAGCTATGTTTGAGAGTGATATGGCTTGGCTCTGTGTCCCCACCCAAATCTCATGTTGAATTGTAATTCTCAATGTTGGGGGAAGAACCCTAATCCTAACCCTGTAAACATGGTATTTTTGTTTGCATCCTTATACCATATATAAACCTATGGGAAGAACCTGCTCTTACACAGGAATAGCACTGGAAATCTTAGAGGCCTTCCAGAACTGGGGGTCATCAGAACACGGTGGCTCCCCACCCATCATGCCAGACCCAGGGCTTATGTAGCACAGGGGAGAGGTGGTTCGGAAGGGCTGCACAGGACAGCTGAAGTACAGTAACACCGAGGCCGTTTGACCTGAGTACAGGACCTGTGGTAAGCACCTGCTCTGTGGTAGGTACCTGCTGTTACGTATGTGTATATGGTAAAAGGCACAGTCATAGCAGTGGGGGAAGGGAGGTGATTCAATCAATGACGCTGGGATAACTGGATCAAATTTGGAGAAAACAAGGTTGAAATCACCCCTCATTCCTTATACAAAAAAACATTAAAGATTTAAAAATAAAATAAAATAAATCTTGAAACTACTAGAAGACACCACGTAAGAATATCAAAACATTACCTCGCTGGAAGAAAGCCTTTCTAAGCATGACCCAAAATCCAGAACTATAAAAGCAAAAATAGATAAATTCAACTGAAACAGTTTTAAGTTTGCTTTTTAAAGACTATCATAGGCCAGGTGCAGTGACTCACACCTGTAATCCCAGCACTTTGGGAGGCAGAGACAGGTGGATCACTTGAGGTCAGGAGTTCAAGACCAGTCTGGCCAACATGGTGAAACCCCATCTCTACTAAAAATACAAAAATCAGCCAGGTGTGGAGGTGCACACCTGTAATCCCAGCTACTCAGGAGGCTGAGGCAGGAGAATCACTTGAACCCAGGAGGCGGAGGTTGCAGTGAGCCGAGATTACACCACTGCACTCCAGTCTGGGCAGCAGAGCGAGACTCTGTCTCAAAAAATAAATAAATAAATAAAAATAAAAACTATCACAGAGTTAAAAAGTAAAAGGTAAGCTGGGAAAGCTGTGTGCTTCTCATGCCACCCAGCTCCAGCCCACCCCCTCCAGGAAGCCCTCCTGGCTGCCAGCCCACCTTGCTGCCCCTGACTCCCAGCTCAGGCGTCGTCTCCACAATTCATGTCAGTCGTGTCTGCCTTGTCCTGTTGTTACTGTCACTCATCTTCTTGTCTATTACTCCTTGCCAGGGGTTGCAATAGTGACTGTGTGCCAGGCTTCCCGGCAGCCCCAGATCCAGTGGGACCAGCGAATCGCCTGCAAAGCTTCTCTGCTCCTATAACCCAGGGTTTCCCAGGCTTGGTACTATCGGCACCTTTGTCGGGGACGCCCTGGGGATGGTGGGATGTCCAGCAGCATCCCTGGCCCTCCCCCACTGAAGCGGCAGGACGTCTCCAGCCCCAGCCCACTGGTTGTGATAACCAAAACTGTCTCCACATGTTGCTAAATGTCCCTGGGGGAGCAGGATCGCCCCCAGCTGAGAAGCACCGATGTATTCCCTTCACAGGGCTGCAGGGAGCCCTGGCCTCAGGCCTTGCGCCGGGGCACTTGGGCATTGTGTGAATGGGCACGGGTGTATTAGGAGTCTGGAGTCGCACACATGTGCTCCTGCTGAGCAGACAGACCTTTCTGGAGACGAAGGTCAGAAGGGAATGGGCGCACAACTGGAGCTAACACTTGTGTGATGCTGTCAAGGGCAGGGTTCTATGAAGAGAGGACAGAGGAAGTCCGGTGGCACTGGGACTTTTCAGACACTGCTTCTGGACATAGGTGTGGGCCTGAGCAGGGGGAGCCACGTGGAGGCAAGACCAAGTCCTGCACAGCCGCACTGCCTCCATGCGATGTGGGCGGCTGTGCCGTGATCGCAGCTGAGCCCTTTGTCCAACCTCGGAGTCCCCTTGGCTGGGTCCACACTCAAGTTCTAGAACATGTAAGTGCACCGTGGACACCACAGGGCTCCACAATGTTGGACTCCAGTCCTCTGGCCAGCTGGGAGCAGCCCTGACACAACTGTTCAGCAGACGCTTCCCCTCAACCCTGTCTCTTGCTTCTCCACTCCCCACATCCCCAGGGCCGGCAGACAGCGGATGCACACACATTCAGCAGATGGCAGGAAATAATTTCCCACAGCAAATGTGACATTAATTATTCAATACAGATAAACATCAACAACAGCGCTTCATCCAAAGGAATTCTACTGGGACCTGGGCTCTGAGTTGGAGCCCAGTTGGGTCCTCCACTCATGGCGACCTCAGGCACAGTCTCTATGTACCTTGTGCTCACCCCTGTAAAATCCTGCGGGCTGTCGACGGGTCCGTGTCACTCGCAGCATCTCAGTCGTCATTCTGGAGGACAAGTGCCCTCTTAGCCGTGAGCCCTGGAGGGGCTGACACGCAGTGGTGGCTGTTTTCCAGTCTCCATGATGTAAACGCACAGGGGCTCATTCTGAGCTGCAAATGTTTTGACAACTGATTTGCACACTGAGTGAAAATTTAAAAGTCAGCTCTGGTGAGTTGATATGAGCCACCCCAGCCCACCCTTGCAGCAGGCAGGAATGTCACTTTGCAGGGACAGCCCAGCTTCAGTGACAGCTACTGCACAGACCTGTTGGGATCATCACAGCCATGCACTTCAGGCCAGCACCTCTTCCCGCAAAAGGAAACGACATTCTCTCTAGGATGGAAGAGACAGAAGGGCTGAAGCCCATGTGCAGATGGGGTTGGGAGAGAGGAGAGACCAAGCCCCGGGTCTAGGAAAGACTGGTGGGTGGTGCCAGGCCAGGGGCACTGAGTAGGATGCTGTCTGCTCCCTGCGGGGCACTGGGCAGACTGTGGGTTCCAGGGATTCATCCCAGGCTGTGTCTCCTCCGGGCCCCTTGGCCAGCGGCAACTCTGGCATCTGAGCCACGCCTGAAGAGTGGCCCTGAGCTTTGCCTCCTCCAGCCCCACTACTCAACAGGACGCTCCCGCTCCTGCCCCTCCTTGCCCCATCACCTCAGCCACCCAGGGTGAGCCACCTGCTCCCCCCAGGCAGGACACAGCAGGCATGCTCCACATGCTCACCTTGAAGTTCGGAGCGGGGAGGTCAGTCCATCCAGCTGAAGGTCACTTCTGGAGGCATCATTGAATTGGCCCTGGTGGGAGCATTGACACCACGGTAGCTGGCAAACACTGCTGCGAGTCAGCCCCTCCAGGGCTCACGGCTAAGAGGGCACATGTCCTCCAGAATGAGGATTAAGATGCTGCAAGTAATGAAGACCTGCTGACAGGCTGCATGACTTTACCGCAGTGAGCCCAAGGCACACAGAGACTGTCTGAGGTCACCGTGAGTACAGCACTGAACTGGCCTTTAACCCAGAGTCCCTGGGTCCCAGTGGAATTCTTACGGATGAAGCGCTATTGCTGGTGCTTATCTGTATAGAATAATTCATGTCGCGTTTGCTGTTGGAAATTATTTCCTGTCATGTCCTGAATGTGTGTGCATCCGCTGTCTGCCGGCGCATGTCAAAGGCCTTTGCACGTTGCCAAAGCAAACTCCCAGAATGACGATGCGCTTATTCCTGTGTGTGGTTCCAAGTAAGTGCCACTTACTTCCAGCTGTCTGGTACCATTTTTTCCCTAGGACTTAAGGCCACAAAAATAAATTAAGAAACACACATGCCCGAATGCAATCTTCCTCGTGAAGTCTTTAAACAAAGGAGTTCCCTAAGAAGTCATTAAAAATTAATGATCTGGAAATGTCATATTTCTCCTTCTCTCTCCAAAATGTATTTCTTTCAACCATTAACTCATTCTCTTTTATTGTGTCCCATAATGAGACAAAAATGTGTTTGGGCAATAAACCAAGCAATTTTCCAAAGAAGCTACCCCACAGCAACAATGTAAATCCCAAAGGAGAAGCGCCTGCGGATGAGCTCGCTCAAGGCACACTCTCCTCCCAGGTGGAGACGCGGCTATTTATTTGAGTAGTGATCTAGGAAGACACACGGCATGTTCTTTGCCTCCAGCTATTCTTGAACCATTGTGTTCTCCATGTGGGGTACTGATAGTGCTTATTATCTAGAAAATATCACCAGACTTTGAGGAAAGGCAAGGGGCCCTGGAAGTTATTTGTTTTTTGCTTCTCAAACTGGCCCAAGGACCAGGATTATGGCCTTTCCTGGGAGCTGGTTAGAAATGCAGGGTTTCAGGCACCTCCATCTCCTGAGTCAGCAGCCATGTCTTAGCAGGATCCCCGGGGACTGCCTCATAGTCAGGGTGGAGCAAAAGTCCCGCCTGGCATCCTGGTGACTGGAGCAGGAGGTGGCAGCTGATGGTGCCGCCATTGGTCCTTCGACTCCAGACAAGAACTTGCAGCTTGGCCTGTAGAAAGAAATTAGCCCATTTGCTGAAACAGTCTGATGATGTGAAGGATGTTTGTACTTATTCCCACCTGTGTGGACATGGCAGCCCACATGCTCTTAAACCTGGACTTTAACATACCACAACTCAGAGCCACAAACAGCTAAACAGAGTGCAGGAGCCAGAGTTCTCCAGAGAAACAGCCAGAAGGAAACAGGACCCATGTCCTCACAGATACAAACGTGCAGATACAGCAGGAAGACAGAGGGCAAGCAGGAGATTGGCTCACAGCGTTACAAAGGCTGAGAAGCCCCACGATCTGCAGGAGCCATTGGCCCCCTGAGCTCAGGAGCCATCGGCCACCTGTCTGGAGGCCAGAAGGTTCAAGACCCAGAAAAATTCAATGTTTCCATTCAAGTTCAATGGCAGGAAAAAGCCAACGCCTCAGTTCAAAGGCCGTCAGGCAGGAAGAGTTCCTCTTGGCCTTTTGTTCCATTGAGACCTTCAGCGGATTGGATGAGGCCCGACCACCCTGGGGAGAGCTGTTTGCTTGACAGACCCCTGATTCAAATGTTCACCTCATCTGGAAACCTCCTCACACACCGCAGAGTGACGCTGGGTCAAACGTCTTTGCACCCTGTGGCACAGTCAAATTCACACATGCAATGAACCACCACACGGAGCTTCGCATTGGGTGTTTCTGCCCTGGTAATGTCCTCCCGTTGCCAAGCGCCTGGCACTTGTCCTTCTTTCCAGTGGGTTCCACAGCCTGGCAGCAGCAGGCCCTCTCAGAGAGCAGCAGTCCCAACCTTCTGGCACCAGGGACAAGTTTCATGGAAGACAAGTTTTCCATAGACCAGGGTGGGGTGGGCTGGGAGAACAGTCTTGAGATGATTCAAGGGCATTACATTCACGGTGCACTTTTTTCCTATTATTATTGCATTGTAATATATAATAAAATAATTATACAACTCGCCATCATATAGAATCAGTGGGGGCCCTGAGCTTGTTTTCCTGCAACTAGGCAGTCCCCTCTGGGGGTGACGGAGACAGGGACAGATGGTCAGGCATGAGATTCTCACATGGATTGCGCAGCCGAGACTCCTTGCCTGCACAGCCCACATAGGGTCCCCACTCCTATGAGACTCTAATGCCTCCACTGATCTGGCAGGAAGGAGAGCTCAGGCGATAATGAGAGCACGGGGAGCAGCTGTAGACACAGATGAAGCTTCGCTCGTTCACTCGCCCGCTGTTCACCTCCTGCTTGCAGCCTGGTTCCCAACAGGGGTTAAGGGCCTCTGTTACAGAGGACCATCTCCTGATCACTCACGAGCCCCATGAGCCCACCATCTTCTCTGCCCATCCACAGCTCACGCCCCCTCCTCAGGCTCAGCACTGGGGAGAGTTCTTCCTTCCTCACCTCCGTCCTCATGAATGGAGTCCGGCCCCTCAGTCATCCACTCAACAGGTGTTTATGAGGGGACTTCTGGGTGCCATTAGCATCGCTGGGAAAACAACAGTGGGTCAGATACAAGCACACTCTAAATGAGCTTATATTTCAGTGGCAGGTGGTGGACAGTAGACTAATAAGCCAGTGAACACGTAACACCTCCTCTGCCAATACGTGAGGTGAAGAGAAGACAGCAGACGGGGACTCGGGGTGCCATTTTGCTGTAGAAATCTGCCGCCACCCCTTGCTGACCCTCTGAGGACCTGGTGGATTGCGCTGACATTTTCTTAGCTAGGCTTCTTGCTTTGCTTATTCCTTAAGAATAGTGAACTCCTGTTTTTACCACTAAAGCTAAGAGTTTCCTCAGTTTCAG
This sequence comes from Cacajao melanocephalus, assembly GCA_963573385.1. Lineage (NCBI taxonomy): Eukaryota > Metazoa > Chordata > Mammalia > Primates > Pitheciidae > Cacajao > Cacajao melanocephalus. The sequence goes on from CAUYLG010058089.1 coordinate 71,993, forward strand.
GACCTCATAGGAAGCCCCAGGGTTGAAGTGAGATGAACAGGGAGCATCTTCTACCCAGCAATCCTAGAGATGAGAGCATCGGGACCCAGACCTGCCCTGGAGGTGAGAGAGTCAGGACCAGACCCTGCCCTGAAGATGAGAGCATCAGGATGGACCCTGCCCTGGAGATGAGAGCATGGGGACCAGGACTCTGCCCTGGAGATGAGAGTGTCAGGACCAGATGCTGCCCTGGAGATGAGAGCATGGAACCTGACCCTGCCCTGGAGATGAGAACATCGGGATCCGAACCCTGCCCTGAAGATGAGAGCGTCAGGATGGACCCTGCCCTGGAGACGAGAGCAATAGGACCCAGAAACTACCCTGAAGATGAGAGCATCAGGACCAGACTCTGCTCTGAAGACGAGAGCGTCAGAACGTACCCTGCCCTGGACATGAGAGCATGGGGACCCAAACCCTGCCCTGGAGATAAGAGTGTCAGGACCAGACCCTGCCCTGGAGGTGAGAGCATCAGGACCAGACCCTGCCCTGGAGGTGAGGGTGTGGGAACAGGATCCTGCCCTGGAGAAGCTCTTCCTCCGCTGCCCTCACCATGCAGCGATGACTGGGCAGTGAGTGACAGCCACAATCAGGCCTTACGCGATCGAGCCCCGCTTCTGTCTCCAGTCCCCGCCTGCTCACCACACGGAAAATGACCCCAGTGTGTTCTCTGGCACTGTAGCCCAGCCCCAGAAAGAGCAGGGCGCCAGCAGGCATCACAAGGCACCTCCAGTGCGTCCCGAGAGAAAGCGCACATCGCCCCCACAAGCCAAAAATCAAACAGCCTCAAAGAGAGGCGGCACTCAGGCCCCGAAACTGAACCCAGGGAAGGGAAACTGGGTACAGCCGTGTTGTCCCAGTGGCTCATTGTGGAAGAAAAATGTGCCAGACGTTTCTTGGTCGAAGCAGGCTGGCCCTCCGTTCGGGCTGTGAATCCAGCCTGGCCCCGAGCCCCGCTGAGCGGATGGACTCGCTAAGCCAGGAGCAGTGGGCGAGGCTGACGGTGCCTGACAGTTGCCTTCCTGGAGCCACTGGTGGCTTTTACAGCTAAAGAGGAGCATGGGCCGGGTGGGAGTGAGCGGGCCAAGACTGCTCAGAGGCCCGGGGCTCCCCAACAGGCACTCATGCCGTGATGGTCTATGTGCCACCAGTCAGCTGCCCAGGCCCGGAAGAGGAAGAGAAGAGAGGCTGACTCATCTCGCACATAGACGATGTGTGTGCGTGTCATCTTTATGCGTCTTTTTTTTCCATTCCATCCAGCATACATGGTGCATAGACCAGGCCTGGAGGTGGGGAAACCCCCGTGGGGCTGCTCGCACCTATAACTGGGGTGGGGACACAGCTTCTGAAAGGTTACTTCGCAGCACACAAAGTGGCCACATCTGGCCGTCAGTCATTGTAGTAGAGAGCAGCTAAAAAGAGCACGTGTTTTAAAGTCTGTGTCTCTGTTTTGGCTGCTGTAACAGAATACCCCAGAGCACATGCTTTATAAAGAACAGAAATTTATTTTCTCACAGGTTTGGAGGCTGGAAGTCCAAGATCAAGACACCAACATTTGGCACCTGGAGAGGGCTACATCCTCTGGAGTGGAGGAATGCTGTGTCTGCACACAGCAGAAGGCGGAAGGACAAAACGGAGCGAACTTCCCCCATCCAGACCCTTCATAAGGGCAGCTGATCCCATTCACAAGGGAGCAGCCCTCCTGGCCCAATTAAAGGCCTGCCTCTTCATGCTCTCACATGGGCAACACCTGCATTTCACAGGCAAACATTCCACAGCAGCAAGGGGCGGGAGGGCAGCACACCTACCTAAAAGTTACTTCAGAGCACATGAAATGGCCAATCTGGTCATTATGGTCATTGCAGTTCAGTGTAGCTAAACAGAACACGTGTTTTAAAGTCAGAAAACTCTGAGTTAACCCCAGACTCGGACACTCACCTGCTTTGTGATCTTGAATAAATTCTCCGAGCCTCTATTTTCTCATCTATAAAATGGACATATGTTAGTACTTTTTTCATAGGATTGTTATAAGGTGAAGATCAGCCAATATTGTTTACCTAAAGTACTTAGCACAGTACCTGGAACAGAGGGATCTCGATTTGGGTTGGCAACTCTGTTACTGTATTGTTTTTCTTACGTAAATAGCTGGGATTACCAAGAAAACAATTCAAGTTTTTGGTAGAGTCATTCCTCAAAATAATACACACAAGGCCAGGCACAGTGCCTCACACCTGTTATCCCAGCAATTTGGAAGGCTAAGGTGGGCAGATCACTTGAGGTCAGGAGTTCAAGACCAGACTGGCCAACATGGTGAAACTCTTTCTACTAAAAATGCAAAAAGTATCCGGGTACAGGGGAATATGCCTGTAATCCCAACTACTCAGAAGGCTGAGGCAGGAGAATCGCTTGAAACCAGGAGGCAGAGGTTGCAGTGAGCCGAGATTGCACCACTGCACTCCAGCCTGGGCAACAGATCGAGACTCCATCTCAAAAATAACAATAATAATAATAATAATTAATAATACACACAACATACAGTGGAACAAATTTAAGAATGACAAATGACTTTATGTCGGAAATAATACAGGAAGTAGTAAGTGGAGTAATACCTTTAAGTCCTGAAAGAAAAACCATCAACTGCAGTTCTACACCCAGTCAAATGAGGATCGGAAATGAAAGTGAAGTAAAACTAAAAAGATGAAAAAATGTATAACCAGCAAACCCACATTACAAGAACTATTAAGAAAATTCTTCAGGCAGAAGGAAAATGACATCAGATTGAAGTCTAAATCTATACAAAGAAATGAAAAACATTAAAAAATGGTAACTATATGGATAAGTGTATAATATTTATTCTCATTCTTTTTAGGAGATTATGGAGTATATAGACAAAAAAATAAAATGTAGACTGGGATTATATCTGTAGCATTAAAATATATGGCAACAATAAGCTGAAGCAAAGAAATAAAAGGATTATATTGTGAAGTTATCACAAAAAGTTGTATTATATCCCTTGAAGGTAGACTGTGAGAAGTTAGACATGTGTATATAAGCCTAAAACAACTACTAAAATAACAACAACAACAACACAGATTTATATCTAATAAGGCAACAAAAGAGATAAAGGGAATCATAAAAACAATCCAAAAGAAGAGGAAATGGAAAATAATAGTTGAGATTTAAACCTAACCATATCAACAATAATGTTAAATGTAAGTGATCTAAATATACCAATTAAAAAGCAGATATCAACAGATAAGATAAAGAACCAAGATTCAATTTTGCACTGTCTTTAAGAAATGCCCTTGGTATATTTATAAAATCATAAATCATTAAAAGATATACCCTATTAACACTATTCAGAAGAAAACTGGATTTTTTTTAAAAAACATCAAACTTGGGCCTACTGATGGAATGGTTTTATTAATATCATACAGAGTACATTTCAGAACAACAAATATTACTAAGGATAAAGAAGTCATTTAACAATGATGAATAAATTAACTCATCATGAGAACATAGCAATCCTACACATCTGCACCCAGTAACACAACTGCCAAAAACATGAAGCAAAAACTATAGAACTGCAGTTATAGAAAAATCCACAATTACCATCATGAATTTCAATAACTTCCTCTCAGTAACTGATTAAAAAACAAGTAAAAACAAGTAGACAGAAAATCAGTGAGTAAAAAGACTTGACAAGTCTATCTATCAGCCAGCTTGACTATATCAATATTCATAGAATACACCACCAAGCAACAATAAAATTCACATTATTTTCAAGTACACATGGGCCATTTGCCAAGGCATATTAATATTATATGCTGGACTATAAAGTAATTCTTAATAAATTTAAAAGAATTTAAGTCATAGTTTGTATGTTTTCTGATCACAAAGGAATTAAATTAGAATAACAGAAAAAATATCTAGAAAAATCTCCAAATATTTGGAAACTAAATAGCACACCTCTAAATAACCCATGGGTTAAAGTTTAAATCAATGGCATAATTGCAAAGTTTTGAACTGAGTAAAAATGAGAATACAACATACCAGAATTTATGGAATGCCATTAAGGCAGAATTTAGAGAGAAATTCATAGCATATTAAATGCCATTATTAGAAAAGAAATAGAGTCTAAAATCTATTACTGTTTTCACGTTAAAAACTAGAAATATAAAAGCAAATTAAACTAAATCTAAGGAAAAGAAAGGAAATAATAAAGATCAGAGCAGAAATCAATGAAATAGAAAAAAAAAATCAAGAATCAATGACACCAAAAGCTGGTTCATTGAAAAAACAGAAAAAAAAACAGAGAAAATGTATAAAACTCCAGGCAGGCTGATCAGAGAAAAAAAAAAAAGAGAGAGAGAAGTCCCAAATTGCCAGTACCAGGAATAAGAGAGGTGGCATCACTACTGAATTCACAAATATTAAAAGAATAATAAGACAATATTATAAACAACTTTATGCTAACGAATTCAACAGTACAAATAAAATAGAAAATTTCTTAACATAAACTGACAAAACTCAATCAAGGAAAACTAATCTGAACAGCCTTATATCTATTAAAAGAATTTAATTTTTAGTTAAAAATTTTCCCACTAATTACAGGCCCAGATGGCATCACTAGTAAATTCTCTCAAATAAATATGGAAGAAATAATACCACTTCTGTTTATTAGAATAAAATTAATGCAAATTGGATAGAAGAAAATGATTACCAGTAGATTCTATGAGGCCAGTATTACCTTAATAACAAAACTAGACCAAGACATTTCAAAAACGAAAAACTACAGATAAATATCCTTCATAAACATATGTGCAAAAATTATTAACAAAAGTTTAGCTAATAGGATCTAGTGATACACAAAAGGGATGGCATGTCCTGACCAAGTAATGTTTATCCCAGAAAAATGCAAAAATGGTTTAACATTCAAAAATAAAACTATGTAATTCACTATGTTAACAACTGAAAAAAAAAAGATCATATAATCATCTCAATAGAGGCAGATCACAAAAAGAAAACCCTACAGCTATTACATTACTTAATGGTAAAAGACTGAATGCTCTCCCCATGAGGTCATGAACAACACCCAACATTGCCTTAGAGTCTAGCCAGTGCAGTAAGGTAAGAAAAAGAAATAAAAAGCATTCACATTAGAAAGAAAGTCGTAAGACTGTCTCTATTCACAGATGAAACAAATGTCTATGTAGAAAATCTGATGTAATTGAGGCAGGATAGGTAAGTGACAATGTTCTCAGGATGCAGCAGCAACCGGGATTTGGGTGGGGACCCAGCCAAACCACATCAGGTGGTCACATCGTTGCCTACATTTGTCAAAACTCATTGAACTGTTGACCTAAATTGGGTGTTTTACTATCTACAAAATATACTTCATGAAAGTTGATATACAATGTTTTTAATTTTTTAATTAAATTGGGAGATAAGCATACTGGTAGCCATGCCCAAGGGCTTCCCATGGGCCCTGAGGAGGGCCAGCTCTTGTCACGCCCACCTGGTGAGGCACAGAGAGGCCAGTGTTCCCTGAACCTGTAGCCAATGGCAATTGATAGAACACTTTACATATATATTTATGATGGTTACAGTACTTGGATGATTTTGTTAATTTCTGACTTGTCTACATTTGGGGGCATTTGTTAGAAGCGACACTCTTACCAGGTTCCCACATTGCAGGAGCCAGATTCTGAAACGGCACAGGAAGTCCAGGGTTGTAATTCCATGGGCTCAGGTTGGTTCCTCTCTTGGCCACCAGCCCCCTTTCCAGTCCCTCTTCCACACACCTCCCTTCGTTCTGTGCTGTATTATTATTTACTCACATACATACCTTGCCATGATGCTGCAGGGATGCAGCGTGAGTTTACTACTCCATGCTCCTTCCACCTAGCCACCCCCTGCCCCCGCCCAAGCCTGACCCCAAGCGCAGTGTTTGATCAGAGTCCCCATTCCATAAGTTGTGGTCATATTAAAAGTGAATAAAATAATCCATTGGGTTTAGGTGGGTATTATTCTATTTCAGTAGTTGCTCTTATTGTGGTAATAAAACTAATATAGCCTAGTTATAACACTCTTTATGACGTTAATATAGCCTCTAACTTGTCAAAGATCCTAATTTTGTGAGCTTTCATTTTTATTGCATTTGCAAAAGGCAGTAAAATCCAGGAGTGCAGTGTACTCCTGTTCTCAGACTAAGCCGAGGGTCGGGCTGCTATTTCTTGTGGCCCAATAATGAGCTGCAGATGAACTGAAGAGGAGGAGAGTTTTTGTTTCTGTAACCAGCTACAGGAAGAAGACCTGGAAATTATCACCAGACCAACTCAAAATTACAAAGTTTTCCAGAGCTTATATACCTTCTAATCTATATGTCTACATGTAAGTGTGCATTCATCTCAAGACATAAGTGATTAACTTATTTTCATTTATAACTAAGGTCTGAGTCCTGAAGACCTTCCTCTGGAGCCTCAGTAAATTTACTTATTCTAAATGGGTCCAGGTGCTGGAGGGATTACCCTTATCTTGCCTCCTGCTAAATCACGGAGGCCTGGGGAGGTTTTTTTTAGACCCCAGTAAAACTAGTTTAATCCTAAATGGGTTCTGTTAAGAATTTTTTCATTATTTTGTCATGCTTTAAGGCCCAGGAAAGGCCTAGGCAAAACTCTTGGGGGGGGCTTTTGTTACATTTTGGCCTTTTTATAAGAGCACTGGCTTTTTTTAGCTTTTAATATTAGACTTAACCACTCAGTACTGAAACCATTGTCTCCCTGCCAATTCCCCTGACCCCATTGTCTACAGACGTGGCTCCCCTTTGCTCTCCCTTCTCTTTCTCCCCTTGTTTCTCCTCCTTTGCCTTCCCCTCCGTTTTGCCCCGTTTCCTCCTTTTGCCTCCCCTCCCCCATGGAACCCAACACTCCTCTGTTAAAAAGCCTTGCAATGACTGCACCTGGGGAAGCTGCCGCATGAGCTGATGCCAGTTCCCCAGGACCCACCCCACACCTCTCAGTGTCTCCAGTCCCAGAAACAGCTGAGACCAGCAGAGGCAGGGTGAGGAGGCCCAAGACCTCCCCGGGAGGAGATCGCCTCAACACGGAGCTGCAGGTCTGCTCTAGCAGGTAGCAGCTGGAGCCTAGAGCGAGCGTGGAGTGAGTCTGACAGTGCCTGCTTCACCTGGGATAGAGCGAGCCTGGATTAGGCTGGGTTTCAGGGTTTAATATGTTGGCTCAAACCCTGAGAAAGTGGTTAATAATCCTCCAGTTTGGCTAACTGGACAAAGTTAATGAGATCAAAAAGCTTGAAATCCTGGCACACTACAGAGAGCAGAGCTCAAAAGCTCAAGGAAGTAGAAATGTAGAAAGGGGTGACTGACTCAGACCTTCCCTAATATTCTTCTCCCCAAGAGCCCGGGAGGAGGGGAGGAAATGCGTTGGTGAGTCCTTCCCAGCTCTGTGGCCGTCCTCTGCACGCTGGACACAGCGCATCTCTAAGCACCAGAGCGGGGGTGGCTCTTAACCGTCAGAGAAAAGCTGGTCTCAATGCCCCAGCGAGCAAGGGATCGCAGGTAACAGCATTTTGACCCATAGTAGTCTATGTCAATGGGTCCTTAGTCACAGGCATCCCGACGTGAGACAGAGGCCTACTAAGTGCTGCTTGGCATAGTTGGGAAAAACCCAGGTCTGCTAAGAAGAAACCTGTCCCATGGCTACGTTCCAGGCAGCAGACTTAAGGCAGTTTGCCACCTTTCCGCAGGGCTCCAACGTGAGGGCCCCTGAACTCTCCTATGGTGAGAGGCCGTCTGTTTCCTGCTGGGATCCTGACTGAGAGGATGCTGCCTTCACAGACCTCGCATTTTCATTTCCGTGAGGGGAAGGTTCAGCACAGAGGTAATTATGCAAATTAACACAGCAGGAAATTCTCCTTATCAGGAGATAAACAGTACAGAGTCAAGCACAGCACATCCCATCAAATCAGAAACCAAAATACAAAGTAAATAGTGAGAAGTAGGGTTTGATTTGGGGTCTATCTTGATCAATTAAATTTAAAATTATGAACACTGGTCCATTTTACCTTGTATTTTAAAAAGGTAAATTAGGCAAAATTGCAACTACGCTCAAATTCTTACCGTAATAATGTCAACATTAATGGTGGCAGTAGAGAGTTCTTGTACTTTTTCTGACTATGTTTTATGAGAGAAGAATGCAACATTTTTCACTTCATATTTGACTTAATATGTCACGTGTTCAGCAAGAGCGTCATTTTTACAAAAACATGTGACCTTTCATTTTCCCAAGAGCTCCTCATCGTCCTTTGAATTAAATCACTTGTTTCATCAGCGCTACTGTGTTTCTGTTTGTTTTTTCTTTGATCCCTCGAAGGAAGGAAACAAAGGGCGGGTTTGCTGACTGTCTCACGCACTTGTTGTACTGAACCAAGCATAGAAAGTCAACACCAAGACAAAGGTAGGCCAAATTGCAGGGTCTTTATTGCCAGCGGCCACAGAGGACTCGGGTCTCTCCAACCCGCAGCCCCGAACGGAGGGTGTCAAGACCTTCTATACCTGTACAACCACCTCGGGAGTGAGGGTGAGGGGCGGGGGTGGGGGTGAGGGGCTTCAGACATTCCAAGGGCTAGTGGATTCTGTAAATCACCTCCTGGGCGGAGATGAGGGTGAGGGGCTCTGGACATTCCAGTGGATTCCTGGGCAAAGATGAGGGTGAGGTGCTCCGGACGTTCCGAGGGCCAGGGGACTTTTGACATTCTGATTGTTACTTAAGCGGTTCACAAAAGTCAAGATAAGCATTTGTTTACACATTGTCTGGGTAGGGTGGAAATTACAAGTCGCAGGGGCCAAGATGGTGTGGGTTGGAACTGCTTG
>CAUYLG010058091.1:0-35656 GCA_963573385.1 Cacajao melanocephalus
GCTGGGATTACAGGTGCCCACCACCACACCCAGCTAATTTTTGTATTTTTAGTAGAGACAGGGTTTCACCATGTTGACCAGGCTGGTCTCGAACTCCTGACCTCGTGATCCGCCTGCCTCAGCCTCCCAAAAGTGCTGAGATTACAGGTGCGAGCCACTGCACCCGGCCAGAAGAGATACTCTTATGAGAGACTATAAAGGAGCGTTTGACCTTGCAAGGGTCAAATGAGTTTACATAGAGTTTAGAAGGAAGAGTAGGAGTTATAGTCTAAGAGGGAGGAACATTCCAGGCAGAGGGAGCAGTGCCTAAGGCTCTATGGGCAGAGTGAACATGGCCAGCTCTAGGGACTGAAAGAGAAGACTGTGTGGCTGGAGCAGAGTGTGAGGGAGCAGGGTGGGATGAAAACAGAGAGACAATCAGTGATCAGCCTTGCTGGGCGAAGGAGGCCTTGTTCAAGAGGTTGTCTTTATCCTTAGGAGCTCTGGGACACCACCTGAGGGTTTTAGGCAAAAAAAGTAGGTACCATTACTGATTTTCACGTATGAAAAGGTCACTCCATCTATGAGGGAGGATGGCCTGGGCAGGGCAGCAGCGGACATGCAGATCACCTAGAAGATCATTGCCAGATTGCCAAATCCATGTGAGAGTGAGGGTCATTTCAGCGAGGGCAGTGTCTGTGGAGAGAGTCAAGACATATTTAGACAGACATATGTCTGCTATGCACCCAACCACGCTGGCATGGGGAGGATCTGAAGGAAAAGGAAGGAGAAGGTGAGGTGCAAGACATCTGGCTTATAAGGCTGGCTGGCTGGCGGGGCCATTTGCAGAAACCGGCAATGTGGGAAGAGGATCAGTTTTGAGGGAGAAGAGTGTGTGTTTTAGTTTGAGTCATCTCAAAGAAAGGGTCATTTCATTAGTTGGGTAGAGGGTCCAAAGCTCAGACAAGAGGTCTGAATTCAATGTGGAAATGTGTGCTGGCTTCATGAAGGTGGCAGTTGCAGCCCTGGATTTGGATGGAGTCTCATAGGGGAGAGCCAAGAGCGAGACAAGAAGAGGCCTGACATGTGGTCTGAGTGGAAAAAGAAGAGCTTGCCAGAAAGCCAGAGGGAGGAGGAAATGGGGGACATGGCATTGTGTCACAGAGCAAGGGAGGGGTACGTTTCAAGTAGAGGGAGTGAGCAATGGGGTGGAATGGAGCTGAGGACTGGATTTAGTGAACATAGAGGTCACTGAGGAGGAGCTATTTTAGTGGAGCGGCGGGAGCAGAGGCCAGATAGCAGTGGTTTCTGGGGACAGTGGGAAGTGAGGAATGGGTGGTTGTGATCAGCTTTTTCAAGAACCTGGCTGTGAAGGGGGAAAGGTACAGCCATTAACAGATGAGAGCTTTGGGTTCCTTCAGAATAACTCACATGTGTTTAAAACCAACATAAGGCTCCATCCAGTTGCAAGAAAGGGGATGAATGCAGAAGGGAGGCACGGGTTCATAGACCAGTGGGTCAGTGCTTTGGTATCAGGAAAATTACAGTTTCCCATTCAATGGCTGGGAAGGCAAGAGGAGAGTTCACCTGCTGAAAGAGGGGGCTCAGCAGGGAGGCCCCTGAATTCTGAGGAGGCTGCAAAAAGCTGAAATAGTTGATGTAGATTATAAGAGGGTATTTTGGCCAGAGGAAATATAGTTAGATTGGCATGCAGTGTTACAGGCCTATCAGTGATTCCAGTGATAGCCACCAGTCCCATCAGCTGATGTTTTCTATTTTGTCAGTTGCTTGCGCACAGGCATGCAGAAAATAGAGAGTGGGGCTGATCCAGGGTTAGGGCTTTGCCAGATAGATGCCATGAAAAGAGAAGGGACACAAAAGACTAGACTGGCTAAGAGAGGTATAAAAAAGAAGTGAACTGAAGGGTAGGGAGGAGGAGCCAGACACTCAGGTCTCAAGGGAGAGAGAAAAGCTGGGACAAGCCAGTGGGAAGGTGAGGGGGAGAGACTCCCATAGACAATATTCATACAGCCAGCCCCATCCCCTTTCCTTCATTCCTTTATCCCACCCTTTTCCTGCTTCTCCCCCTCCCTACTTTTTCCCTAGTTCTTACTCTGGCAACCTCCTTCAAAGAGGTCCTCTCCTTGCCCTGGTGGGTCTTGGCTGGCAAAGGAGGATGCAGTGAGGGGCCGCAGCCTCAGGCAGACCTCGATTCCAAACCTGTCTCCACCGCTTCAATCACTGTATAATCTGGGAAAATAATGTAAGCCTCCATTTTCTATCTGTAAAATGGAGAGAACTTTCTCTTCTTCATTGAGATGCTGAAGGTTAAAGATAATGCTTCTGAAAGATCCAACTAGCATACCCAGCATGTAGTAACTGCTCAATAAACAGTGATCTTTCCTCCCTGCTACCTGCCACCAATTCTACACTACTCTGCCATGCAGGTAGGCCTGGCCCCCTCCAACACTTGGCCAGGTGGCCAACACTAGGTGAGCAGAGCTTGCCAAAGATCTGGGTGGGCGGACTGATTACCCCTGGCTGGCAGGTGTTGTAGACCCTCTGCCTGCCCACAGATCTTCAAGCTGACCCAAAGCAAAGTGGACGATGAGAAGGCACGCATCATAATTCGAAGCCTTCTGGACCACCCAGTCCTTGAGGAGCTGGACCTGTCACACAACCTCATCGGGGACCGTGGTGCACGAGGTGCCGCCAAGCTGCTGAACCACAGCCGCCTGCGTGTGCTCAACCTGGCCAACAACCAGGTGCGTGGGCCTGGTGCCCAGTCCCTGGCTCACGCTCTGGCACACAACACCAACCTCGTTTCCCTCAACCTACGCCTCAACTGCATCGAGGATGAGGGTGGCCAGGCTCTTGCCCACGCCTTGGAGACCAACAAGTGCCTCACCACACTGCACCTCGGTGGCAATGAGCTGTCTGAGCCCACTGCCACCCTCCTGTCCCAGGTGCTCGCCATCAACACCACACTCACCAGCATCAACCTGTCCTGCAACCACATCGGACTGGTGAGTCACCTATTCTGGGCCTGTGAGGGTAGGTGTGGAATCCAGCTGCCAGGGGTACATGTGGGATAATTGTGAAGATCACAGATTTTGCATACTACAGACTGCATCAAGTATGCACACATACCATGTATCTCAATGTTTATTACTTTTCTCTTAATCTTTATGGTTACCTAAGTAACTGTATATAACCCTAAGCATATTTAACCCTAATTATATTTAAGTATATAACTAAGTATATTTAACCCTACTTTCTAGATGGAAAACTGAGCCTCAGAGAGGACAGTGAATTGCCCAAGGGCATCAAATCAGTAGAAAGTGGCAACGCTGTGATTCAAACCCAAGGTTGATTGATAGCCTGAGTCCTTTCTAATAGACTACGTCTCTCAAATTTTCTTAACCAAGTCTGAGAGTAAGAAATGCAATTGACTGGGCGCAGTGGCTCATGCCTGTAATCCCAGCACTTTGGGAGACCAAGGGAGTGGATCACCTGAGGCCAGGAGTTTGAGACCAGCCTGGCCAACATGGCGAATCCCCGTCTCTATTAAAAATACAAAAATCAGCCTTATGTGGTGGCATAAGCCTGTAACCCCAGCTACTCGAAAGTCTGAGGCAAAAGAATTACTTGAACCCAGGAGGCAGAGGTTTCAGTGAGCCAAGATCACACCACTGCACTTTAGCCTGGGTGACAGTGCAAGACTCTGTCTCAAAAAAAAAAAAAAAGAAAGAAAGAAATGCAATTTACATGGACACAGATATAAATTTTGAAATTTACTCTTTGTGATATATGCTGATATTTTCCTTTACATTCTACTTTATTTTATTTTTTAAAATGCTTCTATGACCCATTGAATTGACTTTGCAACACACTGCTGAGTCACAATCATAGAAAGGTAGCATTCTGCCTCCCAACATGAAATTCTTTCACAATGGGGCTGGCCCACCCAACCCAGCAGGGGCTGGAGCTGTGATGACCATTGAGTGCGGCCCTCCATTAGGTCGCTGAACCCTCTACTAAACCTCCCCCTGAGGACAGTTTTGCTCACCTACACTGGCACATACATCCACACACACGCACACGCACACACATACACACACACACACAGTTTCTAGAGGGGGTGCTGTTGACTACAAGTAATAAAAAGTTTAACTAGAAATGGATTAAGCAAGAGGAACATTCAGTGTCTCCCACAACCAGAATTAAGGGTTTCTAGGGTGTAAACCCCTGGGTTCAGTGTCATCCTCTGCTCTGCCCACCCCAGCCGTGTGGCCAAGGCCCTCGCTAGTGCTTCTCTCATTCTCAAGATGGTTGCCTCTGACATCTCTCATAGGAGACATGCCCAGAGGCAGAAAAAGGGAGAACACCTGCCCTCTTTTGTTCTCTTTTTGGAGTGAGGAGAACCTTCACAGAAGCCACCCCCTCACATCTCATTAGATTTGCCCCGCATGCCCATGACTGAACCAAAGGAATGGAATTACCATTATTGCTGGAGATTCACGTTTTTCAAACTAGTAGGGTTGAGAAATCAATTTAGTGGGTCTTGGCTACCATTTTTCAAATGAAAAAGAATAGAATACATCAACATGTGTCACAAATAGGTTAAGTATTGTTTTGAGAAACTTTTGTTTTAGTCACATCTACATGAAAATGCGTAGCATGTGCGTAAGATCCTGGGTAGTGATGTACACGCCTCTTCTTTGGCACCCTTCTCCCAGGATGGTGGGAAGCAGCTCCTGGAAGGCATGTCAGACAACAAGACCCTTCTGGAGTTTGACTTGCGCCTGTCAGATGTGGCCCAGGAGAGCGAGTACCTCATTGGCCAGGCCCTCTATGCCAATCGAGAAGCAGCCCGCCAGCGGGCCTTGAATCCCAGCCACTTCATGTCAACCATCACTGCCAGTGGCCCTGAGAACTCTGTGGGATAAAATGACCTGACTTGGGTCATGGCCCCAGCCCCATCCCTCATTTCATACCCCTACCATGGCTGCTAGAGAGGCACTCGTTCAGAGGGAGTGGCGAGGGGGACTGTGAATATCCTTGGAGCGATCGAGGGTTGTATGGAGACGTGAGGCAGGGAAGGTAGCCTGGGATGGGGGTAAAAAGGGTATGCAGTAGGGACCCAGCCCCTGTGTCCAGGGAGAGGATATTACATGATCAACTTCTTCCAGGTATAGGGAAGTCAGAGAGGTGTCTAAAGGACTATGCCTGCCAGATTCTCCCACAGGGGCTGCCTGCCTCCCTGACTCCCCTCTCCACCATTTTCTTCTCTACCAAACAGATCCATGGTCTTCAAACACACACACACACACACACACCCTCTGGCTACAGCAGAGCTATGCCTGGCTCTCTCTGCCACCCTTACCCCTGCAGATGCATCTCCCTGTTGCTTGACTCTGCTTTAAGTGATTCAGTTCTATAGGCCATGCCATCCCCTAGTTCCTCAACCCCCAACCTGGGAAGGTGACAACGAGCTGACCCCAGGGTCTGAGACCCAGTGGCCTCTTCTGGGGAGGCAGCTATAGATGACGACTGCTAGGGAAGGATGACACGATCCGTGCCATCCACCCCAGAGAGCTTCCCCAGGAGGGAGGAGGTAGCGAAAGAAGTGCCACAGTGGGACAGGAAGTCAGTGAGTCATCCACAACTTTATTATCCACCAGTTTGATTTGTACAATCTTTGCGCTTAAATCCACGACAAAAAGGCCACAGTGTGATGCACCCAATTGACAGAGACCTGTCTTCTCCCCAGCCAGGCCCAGCCCACCCCACCCCACAAGCCCTTGTCCCCAGGACACATGGAGCCTTCCAGGTGCCCTCCATGAGTCCCCGTCACTCTGTAGCTGCCCACCCTGGGGCCACACCTACAGGAATCACATCAGCCCCCAGGGCCACAAGACACCTAGCTGACTAACTGATTCAGGCTGAGCGCCATTCCCCATCCTCCTCAGGCTGACTGACTGGCCCAGAGCCTCCAGACCCATGTCCCTAAAGGGCAGGTCACGGGCTACAACCCCAGTACAGGAGTGCCTGCTCTCCAGGGACTCCTAAGCAGGCGCTGAGCAGAGCACCAAAGGGGGCTTGGGAGTGACTGCAAATGTGTGCCTGTCCGGGCAACCTAGAGTCTGTCTGTGCCTGACATCCTCTGACAGTTCTGGAGTGCAAACGTGTAGGTGTGAGGGTGTGTGAGGGTGTGTGTGTGTGTGTGTGTGTGTGTGTGTGTGGTGTATAGCCACAGCTGCTAGCAGAGGTTCTAATTAGAGAAACAAGAACATTCAGTGTAAAGTTAATTTTAGAGATTAATTAATGTTCTGGTTTTCGCTTTCCCTGGCAATCAATAAAGCTACCAAGAAAATAGACCAAAGAATTGGTTTCTGTCTAAGTCTGTGCATGTGTGGGAGGTGAGGCTGTCTGTGTGAGACGACCTAGGCAGAAATGGTCGATACAGGCAAAAATAATAACAGAGGTCCACCTTCCCCTCTTCTGAGACCCGGCTCCATCTCATAAACAGGCCTGAGAGAGGAGGAGCCAAGTTCCTCCCTCCTTGGAGCCCTGAGGTGGCCAGCAGGCTGTCCCCACACAGAGCATGACATCCAGGTGCCAGCTGGCTTAAGAATTGGAGCCTGAAGCCACAGCTCACCACCTGCACCTCACAGATGTCCATTCAGAGGAAAGAGGGGTGCTCCAAACACCAGCACCCCAAGGAGCACAGACTCGGGGTCCAGGCAGGTTCAGTGCTGGTAGGCAGGTGGGCACTGCTGTCCAGGAAAACCTGATGGGCAGCTGTTTGCCCCACCTAAGCCTCCCTCTGTCTAGCCTCTCTTCTCCCTCCTCACTCAGCCATCTCTACCTGAACGTAAAGCTAAACCCTTTAGAAGCCACGTGCCCGTGGTATCCCCACAATTTGAGCCCCTTGCATTCTCCCCTAGGAAGAAGGGAAGGGGAGCCAGAGGCGATGTTGCATAGGTGGAGGCCACACGGTTGGTGGTGCAGGCCTGGCTGGGCTGGAGGAAGATGGGGCTGAAGGAGGGGAAGGAGGAGTTCTGATGGCTCAGGCGAAGTAAGAAGCATCAGGAGTGAGAGATGCCGGTGGCCCAAGGGTTATCCTCTCTACCCCGAAATGTGAGCTCAATCCCTGGGCACTAAATCTGCTGGGGAAACTTTAGCCAGGGGAGTTGGGAGGGCAGGAGGGCTGTTCACAGACATGCACACTGAAGCACATCAGGGTGGAGGTGGCAGGGGGAGCACAGGGAGAGAAGGCGGTTTCAGAGCTTTGGGGGAACAGGATGTGGGGCCAGCGCCCTGGGGTGGTGGCAGGATGCCCCTTTGAAGACCCTGGGACACATAGCAGGGCTTCAGCTCATAGGATAAGGGAGGATGGAAGGGTCGGGCAAGATGTAGAGAATTCTTGCCTCTGACCCTGCCACTGGAATTGAGTTATTTATTTCTCCAACTGGGGCTTGTCCTCAACCCCCTAGAGATGTGTTTGAGGAACAAGCACACTCCGCTCCTCCCCACAGGTTTAGGGAGGCAAGGGCCGCCTCCAAAGAGGCCCCACCTTCAGAGGTCCTTTTCCTCTACCCTCCACTTCTCTCTCCTCTCTCACTCCCACCTGCTTCCAGAGGTCCCCGCTGCAACCCAGGTCTGTGTCATGCTCTCTCCCCTTAGTCACTGGCCCTGGCCAGCTTTAACCAGTGCCGCCCAGGTGGCATCTCACACTCTCTAAAGGGCGTACACACCCAGAACCCAGGTGAGGAGGCTGCCGCGGGAGGCTGTGGAGTTTAGAGAAAGGACTGAGGTACACAGCCCTCCACATTTCGCTCCCCGCCCCGCTGCACCCTGGCAACAGCTCTGCAGGGCCAGGGAGCCGGAAGTGAGTGACGTCTGTGCGGTGAGCAGAGTCCCTCTGCACCCGGAGTGGGGGCCCAGTTAGACAAACAACAGCGGAGGAAGCGGCAGAAAGGAAACTCCAATCTTTGGGGTCAATGCCAAGAAGAGGGCAGAAACATTTCCACGGTGTTGGATGGAGGCTTGGGGCTGACACCTGGCTCCAACCTCAGACCCACTGAATGCATTAGCTAGTTGGAATCCAGCCTGCTGGTCACCAAACCACCGCCCCCTCCATAGAGAGAGGCCCCAGGGGAGTGAAGCCTCGGAGGAAGGAAACCCCCAAGTTTCCTTCTCCACAGCCTCTAAATCTCCCAGCCGCACGCCAGGGCTTCTCCCTTCAGACGAGGCCCAACGCGGGGCCCACAGCACGGCTGCCAGCTAACAGAAGATCTGCTGAAGGGCTGGACTGTAGCTCCGGAAGTGTCCCCTTAGGAACTCAGGGATGGGGCTGGAAGAGAGACTCTGCCAGGGGGGATCTCGGGGAGCAGCCGACTCCCTCCCGCCAATCGATCTCTTTATGTACAGGGAGGGCGGGGGTCTCGGCCCCATCCAGGTCTGTCTTGCGGCCCTCACCTCCCCTTCCCTCCCCGCCGCGCGGCCTCAGTCGCCCTGGTGACTCGCCCTGCGCCACGCAGGGAGCACAGTCCGGCGAGGGGCAGTCTCCCGGGAGGATGGCGCGAGCCGCTCCGTGGCCGGAGGTCACAGTGAGGTCTCTACGCAGGAGCCGTGGCGATGCAGGGGCCGGTGGCTGTGGCCCAGACACCCCTCCTGCCGGTGGACGATGAGGACCGGGAAGTAGAGGGCGTCGTGGTAGGGCGGCGGCGGCCCGGCCTCCTCCTCGTCGTCGTCCTCGTCGTCCCCCATGCTGGCCTGGCTGGACAGCCGCGTCTGCTCCGTGGGGCAGCTGGCCTCGTTGACGCTCCCGCTGCGGCTGCGCCACAGGCAGCTGCGCCGGGAGCCGTAGAGGCGGCCGAGCGAGAAGCGGCTGCCCGCGCAGCCCGCGCCCCCTCCAGGCCCCGGGCCGGCCCGCGGGCTGGCGCAGATGCTCAGGGCGCTGCGCGAGAAGATGGACGAGCTGCTGACCGCGCGCTGGCAGTGCTCGCAGCTGCGCCGGTAGGGAGCCACGCCCGCCGCGCCCGGGCCGCCCACCCCGCCGTAGCGGCACGAGGGCGCGTAGCCGCCGCCCACCCCGCCACAGCGCGCCCCCAGCCCCGCCAGGTCCATGAGCACCGCCTCTGAGTAGCTGGGCACCAGCTGCTGGTTGGAGCGGATATGCCACTCGAGCTCCGTGCTGTCCACCGTGTTGACCCGCGGCAGGCGGTGGGTGAGTGGGGGCAGCAGCTCGTCGCTGGGACTGAGGCCGCCGCCCGCGCTGCTGGCCGAGCCCGGGCCCTCCAGGCCAAAGAGCTTCTCCACGTGGTAGTGCGCGTAGGCGGTGCGGTACTCGGACAGAACGCGCAGCGGCCACGACAGCGTGAGCAGCGCCGCGGCCCAGAAGGCCGACGAGCAGGCGTACCAGGGTGGCCGGGCCGGGTCCGGAAAGGCCACCATGAACTCACGGAAGTCCACGTTCTTGAGGTGCATGCCTTCGCGTGCCTCCATGTAGTCGTCCAGGCCCTCGTTCTCGGCAAAGAAGCGCGCGCGCTGGCACAGGTATGCGTTCTCAGCCTCCACGCTGGCGAAACTGAAGCACTTGGTGAAGCGCAGCCGCGTGGCTGGCGCGCCCTCCAGCCCCACTAGCGTCTTGGACACGTCGCGGACGCCGCAGCGCGCGTAGTCGAACTCGGCCTCCGCCACGTGCGTGTTGACGCGTTCGTGGTAAACCTGCGGCGCGAGGGGTTGGGGGCAGGCGATGGGATAGTGGGGAGCCCGTCCGCGGTGCCCACTTCTGCCCACTCACCCTTGCCCGCCCCATCGCTGCTCTGGTTGCCTGGTTGGACCCTAAGCCTGTCTTGGTTTAGGTGCCCGCCGGGTTGGATAGGATCTTTCCATCTGACTTACAGAGCAACTGACGCCCTCTGCATAATCAGATGTGAGGCCCGGACTAGAAGCCGTCCTACCTGTGCGCATTTGAATTTTAACTAAGCCTTGCTTCCTCTAGGAGTCAGGCCCTGGCCATGAACTGCCCCTCTGGTTTGCCTGATTCCTTTGCCACTGCGTCTGTTTTCCAAGTGCTCCCACATCACCACAACCGGCCTCTTCTTCTTTCTTTCCTTTTACAGTTGTGTTTCCAAATGGGTTCCCCAGAAGCACTCCCTAAAGCACCCCTCTGAATCTAGTCACCCTGTTCCCGCTGGAGCTGTCATTCAGCCTCCTTCCTGCTTCTCACCGGCCCCAGGCTTGTCTATTGATCCTTATACTGAGACAGATGGCCTGCATCTTGGAACATCTCCTCCAGGACCCCAATATGTCTGATCCTGGCGAGTTGGCAAAGTGCTGATTGACCTGCCCACCCTCAATGAGACTTCCCACCTCCTCTGAGAGCCTTGGACTTGGGATCCAGGAAGCTGGGTCTGAGTCTAGCACTACCACTTAGGAGTAGCACACTTTGGGCAAGTCACTGAGTTTAGGTGTCCATACTTGTGAAAGAGAACTCAGTAGCAGTCACCTCACTGAACAGGTAAGAGCATGCTATGAGACTGGGCATGTGAAGCCATCTCCAACCATTAAACACTAACTTTTTTTTTTTTTGAGATAGGGTCTTGCACTGTGGTGATCACAGCTCACTGCAGCCTCAACTGCCCAGGCTCAAGCTATTCACTCACCTCAGTCTCCTGAGTAGCTTGGACTACAGGTGTACACCACCAGGCCAGCTACTTCTTTTTATTATTTATAGAGATGGGGTCTTACTATGTTGCCCAGGCTGGTCTCAAACTCCTGGGCTCAAGAGATCCTCCTGCCTCACCAAAGTGCTGAGGTTACAGGCCTGAGCAACCACACCCTGCCATTAATCACTAAATAGACCCATTAAACACTAAACAGTATAGATCCTGGAGCCAGATTGCTTGAGTTCAAATCTCATCTGTACCACATACTGCCTATTTGATCTTAGACACATTACGTAAACTCTCCAAGCCTCGGTTTTCGTCATCTGCAAAATGGGAATAATTACTTACCTCATCGGGTTGTTATGAGGGTTAAATAAATGATTTGATGTTTGTAAAGTACTTAGAGCAGAGCCTGGCTCCTGGTCGGTGTTTGCTGTTGTGACTATGGTTGTTGCTATTGACCTGCTATTGCAATGCCCATGGGAGCTCGCTGCTGCTCCTCCCGCCTTCCCCCCAGGGAGGTGAGGAGGGAGTGCAGCTGGGCCAAGTGCCACCTCCCATCTTGAATATCCTGCACTCCCCGCCAGCTCACCTGGGTGGTGGTATAGGCGTCTCCGTTGCGGTATCTGGTGACCTGGCGGGTGCGGCGGACATAGTGGTAGCTGATGGCCTTCCACCAGATGCAGGGTGTGGCTTGCTGCATGCGGTCCACACGCTCCTGCACACTGCTCACATCAACACGGTGCTGCAGCTCATGGCGGGCTTGGCAGTGCCAACACTCCACCAGGTAGACGGCGTACAACATGAGCAGGAAGGCCAGGGGAATGTAGACATAGCCGTTGGAGCAGGGGCTGTCATGGTACATGAGGCTGTTTCCCTGGTAGGCGCTGCTGAAGGTGAGTCGCGTCACTGTGGTGACGTGGCACCAGGCCACTGCCCCCAGGCAGCCGTACATGAGCAGTGAGAGCAGGAGGCACTTCCAGTGGGACTCACGGCAGAGGGACTTGGTGAAAGAGGGCTGGATGGGACGTTGCTGCTCAGGTGGGCAGGGAGAGGGGCCAAGATAAGTGGGAAGTGAGAGCAGGCAGGACCCAGCACAGAGATGGATGCAGGGATGGAGGGGCAGAGGCCAGCACCAGAGATAACAGGCAGAGAGAAACAGACAGGGATATGGAGAGAAGGTGAGTCCCAAGTGGGAGCCAGGGGCCAGAGGTAGAAACAGAAGTGACACAGAGCGAGCCATGAGGACAGGAAAGGGGATCAGAATGCCAGGACAGGAAAGTGCAGAGAGAGACACCCCAAGAGGCAGAGAAGGATCAGAGCCAGAGATGGAGGCCCAGGCCACAAACACAGATGGATAGGCACCCAGAGAGAGTCCAAAGACAGACACAAAGATGGCAGTGAAACAGGAGAAGGTGTGGACAGGGAAGACAGGGGAGGACAGACAGACAGGCATCAGCGAAGGCAGGTCCCCAGCCCAGACCCCTTCCAGGTGCTCCAGAAAAGGGGGAGGGACCCACTGACATCACCTCCCCACTTAACAAGTGGAGCCCTCACTTCTAGACTTTTTTCAGTCCTAAGTTCTAGAAGAGCTACTCCCCTCTGACCCATCCACCTCCCTAACCCTCACAATTAGCCTAGAAGGGCCTCCAGAGAACCCCAGGCCCTGTCTCATTCCCAATATTCTAGACCCTGGTTCCCCTGTCAGCCTCTCTCCTGTGCCCTGACATCCTTCCCTCTGTCTGAGGATGGGAGGGAGGGGGCTGGGGTCCCTGAGCAGCAGGCAGTCCAGGAGGAGGTGTCCAGAAAGGCATAGGCGTGTGGCTGAGGAGAGGACGGGCATAGGGGATGTGGGACCGGGGTAGCAAGGACGATGTTTGAAGCCCAGCCATTTGTCAAGAGAAAACGGTATTTGGTACTCTCCCGGAGCCTGTCTGTTAAAGCACTTGGCACATTCTGTCCCAGGGTTGGCCCCGGAGTTGTTTACGTGTCTGGCTCCCCACTAGACTGGGTACTCCTCAAGTCCCATGCCTCATTCTCTTTGCATCCTAGGTGCCTACTATGGCCCTGGCCCCCAGCAGCCACATCCTAATTTGAGTATTGAGTTTGATTTCTTGTAGTGGCCTCTATTTTCCCACCCCTCCTTTCTGCTGTCTAGCTTTAGGAACCCATCCCCCCGACACTCACACACACAACCTTGTACTGGGATCCTGACTTACTCCCTTAATTCCTCAGGCCTGACCTGGAGGCCAGGCAGGGAAGAGAGGAAAAGAGTGGAAAAGAAGGGTACAGAAATAGGCACTAGGCCCTGGATCTACAAGTACGGATAGTTAGGTGAGCAAAGAAATAGCACACAGGACAGTGGACAAGGAGATTAGGGCACATGTGCCTTTCGGGGAACCTTGTCCTTAGGAGGTAGGAACGTATGGACCCCTTTGTGTGCCTGCCTCGGTGTGTGCTTGTCCCAGTGCAGGTACCTTTGAAAGGGGCTTTACCTGCAGGCCCGTCCCTGCTTGTGTGCTTCTGCCCTAGTGCAGGGTGCATGCGTGTGCACAAGTGTGCATGGGAGGCTGGAGTGGGGGTGCTCCTGGTACTTTCCTCCTTCTCTTTGTCTTCAGGTTCAGAGAACTTAAGACTGGGGACCCCCAACTAGGGATATGAGGAAGCAGCAGGAGCCTCGTGAGAGAGGTGCACACCCCCCCACACACACACACACACTCCCAATGACCACAGGGGAATCCCGCTGCACACATCTAACCTTCTTAGGGTCCCAGATCAGGTAACACCATCACTTCCCCATGGTACCCTCCTGGTTGTGTACCCCCTACAAGTCGTCCTTCCTGGCCTTCTAGGTAGCACCCCCCCTCTGTAAGACAGGATCTCCGCCACCGTCCCCACCCCGGTAGAGCCTAGCCCCCTCTCTCATCCGCCCAGGGTCCACGAGGCTCCGCCCCTAGGCCCCTCCTCCTGCCCGGGACCCCCTGAGCCCCGCCCCCGGCGCGGCCCCTTCCCCGGCACCGCGGACAGCTCCGGCCGCCGGATGGGGGCGGCGGAGGACTGCAGCTGCGGCGGCCGGCTCGGGGTGCGGGGCGCCGGCCGCGCTGCGGCGGAACCGGCGGGCGCCGCGTGCCGTGGGGGGGATGGGGGCCAGGCTACGGCCGCGCCCGGGGAAGGGGCGCCCCCGACTCTCACCTCCTCTCGGGCGGGGCCCTCGTCCGCCGCCGCCGCCGCCGCCGCTGCCGCCGCCGCCGCCGTGAGCTCCTCCGGGACCCCGGGGCCGCCACCGCCGCCGCCGCCGCCGGCGGCGCTCTCTCCCGCGGCCGAGCCAGGGGGGGACATGGCGTAGAGGGGGCGCGTCGAGCTCAGGACCTCCCGGGGGGCTGCCAGGGGCCGGGGGCATCCTGCGCCGGCCCTGGGGAGAGGACGGGAGGGGGCGGGGCCCTCGCTGCTCCCCACCCCCCGCCGGGGGGAGGGGGCCCAGGAAGGGCACCGGGAGTAAGGGGCTGAGGGCTGGGGGTGGGAGGCAGGCTGGGGGGGCCGGGCCGGGGGGGCCGGAGCCGGGGGCGGGTGTCACCTTGAGGCCCTCGCGGCGCCGCTCCGCCTCCCGCCCGCTCCCGCCGCCGCCTTTTGTCTGAGCCGAGCTGGAGCCAGCGCGCCCCCCTCTTCCTCCCAGCGCAGCCGAGCCCCGCCCCCAGCCCCCCAAACTCCGCCTTCCCAAGCCTACCTAATAACCACCCCCCCTGAAGTGGTAAAGCAACAGGGGCTCCCCACACCTCTTCCCCGCTCCCAACCCTACTCACCGCACCTCCCTCCCGCGCTCTCATCCTGAGACAATCTATGCCGCAACCCCTTTCCATCTATCCTCCGTGGACGGGGTGCTCGAGGTTCAACCAACAGCAACCATCCCCCCCACACACACACACACATCCCTGGTTCCTACAAGTTCCTGGGGCTCAGGAGTGGGGAGAACAAATTGATTCTTGGAACCCGAGGGAACATCCTTACTCCCAGTTGCCTGGTAAAGGGTTAAGGCAGAAGCTAAATTGGAGAGGGATGGAATAGGGTGAAAGGGAAGAGATTGAAGCTAGATGTGAGAAAGGACTAACAGAGGGCAGAGGATAGGACGTTGGAACCAGCCTTCACTGAACCAGCTTCCTTCCCTAAAAGAACAGCTTCAGAGAGGCAGTGAAGTGTGTGCAATGCCCTCGGCTGAAGAACTCAGGGAACCTGTGTTCTAATTCTCAATCCTGTCTCTGCCATTAAGGAGTTATGTGACCTTGGGCAAGTTCCTTTCTCTCTCTGAGCCTTAATTTCTTCATCTGTGCAATGAGGAAGTTGACTGGACAATCTCTAAGGCTCTGACCTGTGGGTGTAGGAAGCAAAGTCACAGACCACAGGCCAGGCTGAGCCACTGCAGGCAGCTGATCCCTTCAGGCCATCTACCCCGCACTGCTTTTCCCTGCATCCCCTGGCACAGCAGGAAGGACACTGACATTCATTCATTCATTCATTCATTCATTCATTCCTGGATGTCTCCATTCAATAAATAGGTGTGCCCAGTACAGAAATGAAACATAGTTTCCTGCCCTCAAGGAGCACAAAGTCTAACGGGGAGAAAAGAACATGAAAAACAACCATTAGGAAGAATGTAATAAAAGCAATGCATGATCAATCTTGTGCATGCACAGTCACTGTGGAATCCTACTATGTGTCACTGGGGTCTTTGACTTACAATAACTGTTCTCCCCATTTACTCACAAGGAACCAAGGCAGAGGGAGAGTGAATGGCTTACTCAAGGTCACCTGCTAGCAATCACAGAGCTAGTCCTAGAATTCAGATCTTTCCCATTCAAAAGTCAATGGGGAATATTTGTGGGTAGGAAGTTAGTTTGAGGCAAAGCCTTGATGTCTGCTTTTGGGGGCTAGTGTACAAGGCCACTGATCTGCCCAGGATGTTCCTTGCCCTTACTGGGGACAGGAGAGCCACTGCTTCCACCTCTCTAGTCCCACTCCTGGCCCTGCCTTAATTTTACTACTCTTCCTTTCCGGGCGAGGTGAGGGTGGCTCTCTGTCCACCTATTGCTTAGAGCTACCTGCATGGCCCTCTCCAGGTTGGTGGGTCCATTTTCCCTCCTAGAAGAAGGGAGAGGAAGGGTCTTGTTCACTCCCTTGGCAGAGGCAGAATCTCACTTGGTGGCCCATTCCAGCATCTCCCACTCGTGCTTTTTGGGAATTTGGCCTCACAGCTAACTCCAGCCCCTCTTGTTCCAGTTTCAGCCCCTTCCACCCAATTCAGTCCTCACTGCCCACAGCAGAGCCCCTAACCTTGGACTTTCCAGATCCACAGAGGATTCCTCATGCTCCCCATTTAGGCACTACAGTCTTCCTCTTGACACCCACCTTCCTGTCTCCACTTCAGAGGGCTTTGGAAGAGGGACAGTTTAGCTCTTTTTGGTCAACCCTAGAGCTCCCAAGAGACAAAAGACTACCCCTGACTTCTCCATTCATACACAGTACCCTTCCCTGGAAGCTACAGGAAACAGGGGGTAAAGGGAGGGGGCGGTGGAAGGAGCCAGCTGACCGGCTGGTCACCATGGAAACCAGGCCTGTTTCCTGAAGATAAGACTAGCTGGGGTGGGTGGAGGTGGGGAGTGGGGGCACAAAGGGAATCAGAAAACAACAGAGAGAAAGACTAGAGAGGCCCAGCCTCAGGAAAGACTGGAGCTGAGGAGACGAGGTCAGGTCCCTAACCATGCTGCGGCCTAAGTCAAAGTCCCCAGGTCACCCTTTCAGATAACACTGCCATGGTCCCTCTCCCCATTCCTGGAGTGATGGAAAGGATTCCTGCCAAGAGTGCAAGCTCTGGTACAGGGGCCAGTGGGTGACTCGATGCTGACCTCATGTGGCCATAAAAGGGACTGCCACACACCTGTCATGGCTCAAGGCCAAACACCTGGCTGGGTTGAGTGGATTTTTCCTTAAATTCAGCCTCTGTATGAATAAAAAGAAGGTCCTTGCACACTCCTGAGTTCTTACGTCCTTGCAGAGGGCTCAGACACTCCCACCCTATGTGGTTTACATCTTGATAAAGAAAAGAAGGTTTCACTAAAAAATACATAAAATTCTGGATTAGGTCAGAAGCTATCTTTACACTTTCTATTTTACCTTGAGCAAGTCAACCCACCTCTTGGGGCCTCAGTTTCCAAACATTAAAGTGGGGATGATAGTGTCAGATTTTGTGTGGGTTTTTTGTTTTTGTTTTTAGACTGAGTCTCACTCTGTTGTCCAGGTTGGAGTGCAGTGGCGCAATCTCAGCTCACTCACTGCAACCTCCATCTCCCAGGTTCAAGTGATTCTCCTGCCTCAGCCTCCCAAGTAGCTGAGATTGCAGGCATGTGCCACCAGCCCTGGCTAATTGTTGTGTTTTTATTAGAGACAGGATTTCGCCATGTTGGCCAGGCCAGTCTTC
The DNA here is from genome assembly GCA_963573385.1 of Cacajao melanocephalus. NCBI lineage: Eukaryota > Metazoa > Chordata > Mammalia > Primates > Pitheciidae > Cacajao > Cacajao melanocephalus. The sequence continues at coordinate 17,128 of CAUYLG010058091.1, forward strand.
AACTCCTGCCCTCAAATGATCCACCCACCTCAGCCTCCCAAAGTGCTGAGATTACAGGTGTGAGCCACTGCACCAGGCCAGATTTTGAACCCAACTGGGTCTGGAGTTTATTACTACACTTTTGCGGCCGTCTTTGAGGACTGGAGAGGAACATGTCACGGGAGGAAATTGAGAACATCTGAAATCATGCTGACCCATGGGAAGGAGGTCCTTCAATTTCCCTGGGCTTTCCCCTCCTGGCTCCTCACTGGGCTCCATGCTCATCACATCCTTCCCACTCTGGTCCTCCATGGGGCTGAAGAACAGTGGGCTGTCTTCTCCCCTCAGCCCTCCCCCAACTCTTCTGTCTCCAGTCACCCCCCCAGAGACTAAGTCCTTCTCTTCTCCCTATCTCTCTTCCCATTCTCAGTTCAAATGGAACCTTCCTTGCCCCTCACCCCACTGAGTAGTCAGCCCCACTGTGTGCCCCCACAACACCCTGTTCTCACTCCTGTCCAACCACTCTGAGCTGAAATTGCCAAGGAGCTTTTTTAGGAACATGGGATTTTTGTTGTTGTTGGCTGTAGGTGGGGTGGGGGGGGGGGTATTGGTTATTACTGTGATAGTCGGTTTTGCTTCAAGTAGAAAGAACAATGTCAGACATTATAGGAGATGTTTCATACATGTTTGTCAAATGGGTGAATGACAGATGAATAAAACGAGGTTGCAGGGGAAGGACAGTAGGAAAGCTGGCCTCCCCAATGAAGAACGTTGCTGTCTACACTCATCTGCGTTCCTTTCCCCAATGCTGGAGATGGAAAAGCTAACTGTTCCCTTGGGGATAACCCTCTAAGAGCATTGCTGGCACTAGGCTGATAGCACTTGGAGTAGTGGGGAGGAACGAGGGAATAAATCATGGGGCACTGGTTTAAGGCTAACTTGTGGTGGAGTTCTCCTATGGCCTCCCTAGGCCCACGGACAGGGAAAGAGGAAAGATGTTTTGGGACTAAGACTGGGGCAGTGGTTAGGACCTAAGCAGAGTGCAACCCAGCATGTCGGGGCCTCCCCAACATGGCCCCACTTCCTTGACTGCTGGGGGTGACCAGAAACTGTAACTACCCAAGACCAGGGTTTCAGCCTTTGAGGAAGAAGAAACCCCATAACCACTTTGCTTTTTAGACAACAGTCTGCCTGAGAAGACGCTCTTTCCAAAAAGCATTTTCATGCCCAATTCCACGTGATGTGGGAAGTTGACACAGGAGACTGTCTTCCAGGACTCAGGAGAGCTAGTCCTTTAAAGACGATGGGTGTCCCCTTTCACTACCGATACTCCTGGGCACTGATAGGGAAAGATGAGAAAGCCAGAGAAATTGAAATAAATGGGCAGGGGATAGGAAGCAATGCTTCCCCATCCCACCACGCATATGCCCACCCCCAAAGACTCCAGCTTATACAGACAATTAATAGATATTTCTTTAAAACAAATTAATGGTCTGGGCCTGGTGGTTCACAGCCTGTAATCCCAGCACTTTAGGAGGCTGAGGCGGGCAGATTGCTTGAACCCAGGAGTTCGAGACCAGCCCGGGCAACATGGTGAGACCTCTCATCTTTTCTTGTAGTCACAGCTACTAGGAGGCTGAGGCAGGAGAATCGCTTGAACCCGGGAGGCGGAGGTTGCAGTGAGCCGAGATCGCACCACTGCACTCCAGCCTGGGCAACAGATCCAGACCTTGTTTCAAAAAAATCAAAATAAAACGAATGAAGAAATAGAAGTGAAAGAAGGAAAGAGTAAATGCGTGGAACTAATGAATGGAGTGAAAGAGGAAGGGGGAAAGAGTGAATGAATGAATGAGTGAATGAATCAACGAAGGAGTGAGTCAGGGCCCAGGAACCGCAGACTCCAAGCCTACGTAGAGGCCGGGAAGGGGGATTCCGGAGGGGCGGGGTCTCTTTCCGGAAGCGCCAGCTGGGGGCGGGGCGGGGCGGGGGCGTGGCCATCTGGCTCGCTAAGACTTCGTTGGTCCGGAGGGGCGGGGCGAGGAGGAGAACCTGCTTGGGCGGCCCGGCTGCCCAGAGTAACCGCTGGGTGGACCCGGCCAGCTCTCCGAACCTTGTCCTGGCTGCGCGCCGGCCCCTCGGAGCCTCACAGCCCGGGAAGGAGGCCCCCGCGGGCCGGGCGCCCGCTCTGCTAAGCGGACCCGCAACCCGGAAAGGCGGCGCGGCGGAGCCCGGAGCCGGATCCTGCTCCGACTGGGCCCCCGCGGGCCGGCGCCGCGGGCATGTCGGAGGCGCGGAAGGGGCCGGACGAGGCGGACGAGGGCCAGTACGACTCTGGCATTGAGTCTCTGCGCTCTCTGCGCTCCCTACCCGAGCCCACCTCGGCTCCAGCCTCCGGGCCCTCGGACGGCGGCCCTCAGCCCTGCACCCATCCTCCGGGGCCCGCCAAGGAACCGCAGGAGAAGGAAGACGCGGATGGGGAGCGGGCTGACTCCACCTATGGCTCCTCTTCGCTCACCGAGACCCTGTCCTTGCTGGGGTGCCCCGAAGCTGAGGACCCGGCCCCACGCTCGCCACTCCCCCACGCGGGGGCGCTGAGCCCTCAGCAGCTGGAAGCACTCACTTACATCTCCGAGGACGGAGACACGTGAGTATGGGGGCTAGGCTGAAGCGGGATGCTAACTCTGGGCCTGCCCAAGAGCCGCAACAGGCCGGGCACCCCCACTCCCCGCTGAGGATCTTTCAAGTCCCCATTCGCTCTTCCAAACTCCAGACTTAAGTCTCAGCCCACTTTTGAGGTCCAGGCAGACCTAGACCAGAAAACCTGGCATCATCTCTGTCCTCCCATTTCGGGGTGGGCAGAGCTGGCAGGACCCTTACCCAGGGACCACAGCCAGCATCTTGGAAATCTACCAGTAATTCACTCCTAGGAAGAGAAAATTCCCCTGACCAAGTCCAGTTTTTTTGTTTCTTCTTGCTGGGGAAAGGGACATCCTTATTTGCTCAATATCTGGGATTCCCAGTTCCTAACCTCAGAGTGCTCTGTCTCAAGGAACAACAGGTGCCAGTTACAGGGTGCCATTCGGGGGCCAGGAAGCTAGGCATGGGGGGGGGTGCCACCAGGGTGTAGGGTTGGGGCTGGTCCTCAGGAGGAGGGGTGAGCCAGGCTGGGGCACTCTTGCCCCAGCAGACAGACAGGCGGCTGGCTGCCCCAGCTTACTTCCTCCTCTGCTAAGAAAGGGGAAGTGAGGGCTAGAGTCAGCATCCCTGACATCCTCCACCTCCAGGGCCCCCTGAATCCCACTAACTGCCTGCCTTACTCCCTCACTTAACGCTTCCTCCTCCAGACCCAGGTGGAGTTGGTGGGAGTGGGCCAGAGGACAGTTGAAGTAAAAGGCAGTTGTGTGGGATGGGTTGGCCAGTTGAGGATTTAGCACCCCACCCCAGGAAGAAGAAAACATTGACAGAGGAGGGGAAGGTTGGGATCTGGGGATGATAAATAGAGTTAGGCGGGGGGCTGGAATCCTTAATCAAGGGTGCTCAAATAAGTAGGCGTAGGTGAGGCAGGAGGTGGCTGTCCTAACCTGCTTTTTGGAGGTGCAGAGGCCTAATCCTGGGTGACCATTGATAAAGATAGCTGGTGGACCCAGTGGGTGGGAGAGGAGTGACCCAGTGCTTTTTGTACTCTGCCTGGATCACCAGCCCTCAGGCCCAGTACCCAAGGTTTTGGGGGCTGCATGCAAGATACCTCTGATGACATTTGATCCAAGGAGAGGGGACTTCTGACACTGCCGTCTTTAGTTAGTCTCTCAGCCCCAGCCTTTTCCATCTCTAGTTAGAGGCAGCTGTTGTATCCAGACTGAGTGTGTGTGTGGAGGGGAGAAGGGTCCAGGCTCCGCAGCGAGTCCTCAGAGAGGAGGGGGCATTTTTCTCCATTGGAGGTGTCTGGGCTGTGGAAGGTATGGAAGTGGGAAGAGGAAGTGGGAGGAGGGGATACTGGGGGAGAGAGGGAGGTGGCTGCAAGAATGTGACCCAGAGAGCAGGCCCTGACCGAGGGGATTTCCAGAGCGGTTCCTCCCTCCCTCCGTCACTCTCCTGGGCCTCTCCTGCTGCCTGCCGCCAAAGCCTGCCGCCCTCCTGCCCAAGCAGCCCCCTCCCAGCCCAGATGGGCCTTTTAGCCAAGCTACCCTCCTCACTAATGCCCCAAGGCAGCTGTCCCAGCCTAGACCCTTTAGGACTGGCTTTCATTTTCCCCACCTGACATGGGGAAACCCCAAGACTGGAACTTCCCCTCCCAACTGCCCTCATTACCCCTAGATTAAGGTTCTTGGTCCCCTCAACAAACACATTTTCTGCACTGCAAAGACCTCCTCTTGGAGGTGCACACAGGAATGGAGGGCCCCTGTTAGGCCTGACGTGGTCTGTGCTATCTGAGAAGCGCTCTTGACTCCCCGGGAAGGGCAGCAGGACAGGATGCTGCTCTGTCTCCTTGCTCCTCTTCCAAGAGTATCTGTGTCTCTCCCTTGGAATGTGTAACATTGAGTTGCTTGGGGGTACGGGGTGACCCTGCATCTGCCTCCATCTTTCCTGTGTGCTGGGGTGCTCAGCCCTGGAAACCCCCTCTGGACTACTTCGGCAGCTTTCAGTTTGGCTTTGAGCTGCAGCTGGCCTGGCAGAGCCCTGAGGGCAGAGAAGAGTGGGTGTGGGCAGGCTGGACAGGAAGGCCCTTGTCCTGTCAGCACCCTGCCCACGTGCCCACCCAGCCGATGCCCTCCTGAAGGCCATCAGTGGGAACTTGGAGCTCTAACCCCTAGGATCCTGGCTTCCCACACCAACCCTCGCTTCCTGGCCCACATTCTCACTTCCTGGACCTACCCTATGGGTAGCTAGTTAAAGGTTGATGTGTTCCTTCTAACCCCAAGATCCCAACCCACTCCCTGTGGCCTGGGCCCTAACTCTAAGCCCTGCCTCTGCTCCCCTAGGCTGGTCCACCTGGCAGTGATTCACGAGGCCCCAGCAGTGCTGCTCTGTTGCCTGGCTTTGCTGCCCCAGGAGGTCCTGGACATTCAAAACAACCTTTACCAGGTTGGTGACGAGAATGGGTTATGCCCAGATACCTGTTTGTGCCGTGACAGCCATCTGCAGCAGCCACACTAGTCCATAGGCTGCTCACTCAGGAAACCATATGCCAGACACTGAGCTAGAAGCTGAAGAGACAAACACAAGTAAGACATGGCTTCTCCCTAAGGTGCTTGCAGCCTGGGCTGGGGGACTCGTGTCAACAGCTAAATACACAGCCTGGTGACAAGAGTTGTGATAGAGACACATACCAGCTGCTATGTGGTCCAGCGTCCGTGTGCAGCAGCCAGGGAAGGCTTACAGAGGAGGTGATGTCTGAATGGAGCCTTAGCAGAGAGGTTTGCCAGGGAAAGAGTGCCTGGCGCCTCTATCTTTCCTCCAACATAACTCCTGCAGCCTAACACCTGGGGGTAACAGAAAGAAGTCTCCCCACAGGATGAGAGGCTAGACTCAGTCCCTACATGTCCTTTCTCCAGGGCCTACCGTGACTTACAAGAAAAGCAGAGAGCTACTTTCTTCACCTTGCTTCCAGAATTGGGGTACCAAGAGATTGGTGGGACTCGGGTGACAGGAGAAGGGCTTGGTAGTATTTCCTTGGAAGTCCAGGCTATGACCTTTATAAGCGGCTTTCAAAGAAGATGCTGGCAGCTGGTGATTCTGGAGCCCAAGCTTGTTCCCAGAGGTGGGAGCATGCTGCAGTGGCCCCATGACCCTCTATTTATGCCTCCAGACAGCACTCCATCTGGCTGTACATCTGGACCAACCGGGTGCAGTTCGGGCACTGGTGCTGAAGGGGGCCAGCCGGGCACTACAGGACCGGCATGGTGACACAGCCCTGCATGTGGCCTGCCAGCGCCAGCACCTGGCCTGTGCCCGCTGCCTGCTGGAGGGGCGGCCAGAGCCAGGCAGAGGAACATCTCACTCTCTGGACCTCCAGCTGCAAAACTGGCAAGGTGTGGACAGTCTTAGGGCCTGCGGGATGAGGAGGGCATAGGAGATAGGGATCCCACTCTTGGGGAAGGGAGGGTCCCAGCTTGTCCATTGGTGCCCCTCCCACTGTAAGCACATAGATATTCAGTACATCGTTGCTAAATGAATGAATGGATGATTTTGAGTTAGAATTTACCCAGTACCTACTGTGTGCTGAGCAGAAAACTAAATCTTGCTTTTAAGATACTTAGTTTAACAGAGATCAGATGACCTGATTCATTAATTCAACAGAAATGTACCGAGGGTTTTCTGTGTGCCAGACATTATCCTAGGAACTATGCTTGCATCTGTGTGCAAAACAGAGAAAGATTGAGACAAGCAATAAATACAAGAAGTGAACTATGTAATATGTTAAAAGGAAGTAAGTGCTGTGGTGAAAAGTAGAGCAGTGAGGGGAAGGAATGTGGGGAATAGGAGAGTTGTTATGATTGTTAAATAGGGTGGTCAGGGAAGGCCTCATGGAGCCAGGGACATCTGAATAGGGGCTTGAAGGAGGTGAAGAATGTAAATTTGAATAGAAATCTCTATTACTAAGCAAGGGTCGGGAAGTGTCCAGGTGTCCAGACCAGAAAGGAGACAGCAAAAAGGCCAGGGGAACACACAGAGGGAAGTGGCCCCTGAGAAAGGGCTGGAGGCATGAGGGTCTTAGATGGCTTTTCAGAAAAGGCGGCTTTCAGACTGGGCTTGAAGGCAGGGGTGTGTGTGTGTGTGTGTGTGTGTATGTGTGTGTGTGTGTGTGTTGTGTATAGGAGGAGGAGGGTGGTTTTTTGGCATGTCACTCAGCAGCCTGACTCCTGAAGCATGACAGTTTCAATAACATGACTCTGAAAAGGTGGAAACTTTGAGTTCCTTTCCCCTTAAATTTTTGAGGGGGTTTTGGGGTTTGCATTTTAACAGTCTTGTGATTAGAGACACTGAGTGGGCAGTGAGTCCCTTGGGGCTGAATGGCTGGGAGGTCCCGGAAGAGAGAGAGTTGGTGGATGCAGATCAGCAGCCCTCACCCTCACCCCATCCCAGGTCTGGCTTGTCTCCACATCGCCACCCTGCAGAAGAACCAACCACTCATGGAACTGCTGCTTCAAAATGGAGCTGACATTGATGTGCAGGTGAGGCAGCCATCAGCACACTGCCTGGCGCAGGGCCTGCCCCCCACCTGACCCTGCCCCCCACCTGACCCAGCTGCAGGTCCCCTGCCCAGCGGTCAGAAGTGGTAGCATTTACCTCCTTATCCAGATCCCGGGCCCAGCACACTGCCTCTGAGGGCCTTGGCTGATATCCTTATTCCTTCCCAGGAGGGCACCAGTGGGAAAACAGCGCTGCACCTGGCTGTGGAAACCCAAGAGCGGGGCCTGGTACAGTTCCTGCTCCAGGCTGGTGCCCAGGTAGATGCCCGCATGCTGAATGGGTGCACACCCCTGCACTTGGCAGCTGGCCGGGGCCTCATGGGCATCTCATCCACTCTGTGCAAGGCGGGTGCTGACTCCCTGCTGCGGAACGTGGAGGATGAGACACCCCAGGACCTGACCGAGGAAGTAAGAGGCATATGCTTTGCTCTCCAGCGCCTTGCACACCCGCGGCAGAGAGGTGTTATTAGCTGAAAGGGCCACAGAGCTAGGAGTCCTGGGGTATAACCAGGACTCTGCCACTGACCAACTGTGGGAACTTGAGCCTGTCTCCTTAGTTGGTCAGGACCAGGGAGCCAAATTTGGACTCCTACAGGGACCCTGCAGTTAAAGTGAATCAGTGAAGCTGGCCAGGTATGAGACCATGGGGTGGTGAGGCCTGTAAAACTCAGCAAGCCATCCCTGAGGGTCTCTGTACTCAGTTTCAGCAAAGGCTTACAGAGCAGGAATATAGGCCCAGTTTTTCCTGGTCTTGGAATTTTTTGAGAGGTGAAACCCCGTTTTTCTGTATAGTCTTTCCTATTTTTAAATGATCAGTGCAAAAAGAAACCCAAAATTTTCTGTGAGTACCCAGCCTCCCCCACCCCCACAACAAAAAAAAACCCAGGTCCATGGGCGGGATCATCTCTAAGGTCCCTCCTAACTCAGACATTCTGGCATTATCTTAGAAAAGGAAGGCTCACCTATGTCCTCAGGGCTCTGCCAAGCCCAGAGAGGCCACTACTTTGAGGATTCATATGAAGATTTGTTCCCTGATGGTCTTCAACTGTCATTTGATGAGGAGGGAGTGACCCAACAGGTTTCCCTGGGTCCCCTTTCCCAAGTCACTTTTTCTCATGTCCTCTGATCTTGCTTCTCTCCGTTCTCCTTCTCAGTCCCTTGTCCTTTTGCCTTTTGATGACCTGAAGATCTCAGGGAAACTGCTGCTGTGTACCGACTGAAGCCAGACAGGGTCTGGGATCCTTGGGGCTCAACCTCTTTCTATCTGGAAGTTGGAGTCATCACTGCTGCAGTTTAGGCCCAGGCTGTGTGCTCTTCTGGTGCCCTAGGGACTGCTATGGCCAGAGCCTGGGGCCAGCCAGTACAGTCCTGAGCTGAGAAGGAGGGACTGCAAGTGAGAGAGAGCTGGTCTGGAAGGAGGAGCTTTCCAGATGGACAGGGATTCTTGGAAGACCCCCAAAGCCCCAGGTATCCTGGGTGAAGCCTGTTTGCCACTCTTGAAAATGGCAGGTGCTCTTGTTTCTACCCACGTTGGGTCAGCCTGAAACTGTCAACAACCAGTAGGAAACATGGTGGACTCTCCTGAGTGAGAAGAGACAGAAACAGGAACAAGCTGAACTCTGAGGGGGGTCCTATCTTACTGCTACCCTGAAACACTTGTTTAAAAACTTCACAGAGAAGGCTCTGAACTGAGCCACTGGGGAAGGGAAGTTTCAGTAACATGACACTAAAATGGCAGAGATGTTAAAAAAAGTTTTTCCCTTCTAGAGCTGTTTTGCGCGCATGCATGTCTGTGTGCACTGGGGCTTTTTAGACAGGCCTGCCCTGTGACTTTGTGGTGGAGGCAGAGAGAATGAAATTGTACCCTGAGCACGGTAGGGCCTTGCTGGGTGGGGTCAGAGGCCAGTAGTCCCCAGGCCTTTCTCTGTGTCCAGCATAGACCCTTGTCCTTGCTGTGGAAATGATGAGGGATGGAGGGAGAGGAGGAAGAATGAGAAGACACAGGCCCTGGAGCCCTCCCCACTGCCCTGGGCACTGCCATCTGGAGGAGCCTGGGGACAAAGGTAGCCCAGGGCAGCTGGGCACAAGGGAGCTGTGACTTCACATTTTTCCTACCATTCCTCACCTTCCAGGGCCCGGCTAGGTTGGTCCTATGCTGGCGTGAAGAGCGTGGGGGAATAAACCAGCACAGTCGCTGGCCACTTGGAGCTTCTCAGCCAGTGAGAGAGAGAGCTGTTAAAAGCATAAACATCCAAATAAAGATGTCCTTACAAGTTGCAGTAGGTGCTGTGAAGGGAAAGAATAGTGGGAAAGAAAAGGATGGAGTCAGGAGAGGACCATGCTTTGGGTGGCCCGGGAACCCCCGCCTGAGGAGTATCTCAACTGGGATGTCAGGATGAGTAAAGGGATGAGAGCAGAGCATTTGGGGGAAAGCCTTGAGTGAATTAGAAGAACTGTGAGCAGGCCAGCGGGGCTCCACAGCGGGTGGGTGAGTGGGCGAGGAACGCGGGCAAGGCCACGTAGAGGTCATGGGAAGTAGGGGGACAGGATTACTGCCCAGCCAAAAAAGGAAGGAGACACCTTCATCCTTTCAGAAAACGGGAAAACTAACACAGAGGAGGGGCTTGGAATGCAGAGCCTCAATGTCCGGGCCGCAAGATGGCAATGGTCACCATGACCTCTGGGACGCTTATGAAGGCCGAGGGCGATGACGAAGCACAGGGGACGCGCCAAGCTGGCGCCTCTCCAGGGCTGGGGCTCCCCGCGCCCAGGGGCAGCCTAGCTCCCCGGAACCCGAGCCGTATCTGCCTCCGGGCCGCGCGGGGGCGCTGTGGCCCAGCGGCGGCTCGGGGTGCTGCGTGGTCGCGGCAGGGGCGGAGGGGGCCGCGGGGAGGGAGGCGGGAAGAGCGCGGCACTTCCGCTGGCCGCTGGCTCGCTGGCCGCTCCTGGAGGCGGCGGAGGGAGCGCAGGGGGCGCGCGGCCCGGGGACTCGCATTCCCCGGTCCCCCTCCACCCCACGCGGCCTGGACCATGGACGCCAGGTAGGGGGGTGCTAGGGCAGCGGCGAGCTCACGTGACCGAGCCCCCGGGCCACGTGACTGCCGCACCTCGGGATGGGGGGCCGGGTGGGGTCCTGGCTACCCGGCTGTAGGCCAGCATAGCGCTGCCCGGAGCCAGTGGGGATGGGGGTGCGGCTTGGTTTCGTGCTTCTTGGGGACCTTCGGGAGTGTCGGGCGGAGGGGCTGGGGACCCTGATGCCCCGGGAACGTAGAAGGGAGGGTGGGGGAAGGGGCGCCGCCTCTGGCCTGAGCAGCGGGCTAACGCTGGAGGGAACAGAGGAGACCTGTGTGGCCGGAGGGGCGGATCCGCCCCCGGGGAGGGAGGAAGCCCTGCCTGGCCAGCGCCGGCCCCCCCCGAGAGAGAGAGGCTCTTTGTCCTGGCCGGGCTGCAGCGGAGGGGGCGGGGAAGAGACTGCGGGCCCTACTCCAGTGTGGTCCCCTCTGGAGGGCGGAGGGGACGAGGAACTGCACCCTAATCCTTACGTCCGCTTTCTCTACAGGTGGTGTGCGGTGGTGGTCCTTGCTGCGTTCCCCTCCTTAGGGGCAGGTGGGGAGACTCCAGAAGCCCCTCCGGAGTCATGGACCCAGCTCTGGTTCTTCCGATTTTTGGTGAATGCTGCTGGCTATGCCAGCTTTATGGTACCTGGCTACCTCCTGGTGCAGTACTTCAGGCGGAAGAATTACCTGGAGACAGGTGTGTGAAGAAAGGGCAGGGAAGTGAGCCAAGTCGGGACGGAGGGTGTTGGCCAGCAGTCCAAACGGGATAGGACTTGGAGAGGGAGAGAGGGAGCCCGGCCTGTAGGCGGGACAACAGAGCAGGCTGGCTGCCCTGGGGAAGAAGTAGTGCTATGGAGAAGATCTGGGGCTTGACTTTGTGTGCTTTCTTCAGGTAGGGGCCTCTGCTTCCCTCTGGTGAAAGCTTGTGTGTTTGGCAATGAGCCCAAGGCCTCTGATGAGGTTCCCTTGGCGCACCGAACAGAGGCGGCAGAAACCACCCCGATGTGGCAGGCCCTGAAGCTACTCTTCTGTGCCACAGGGCTCCAGGTGGGTAGGTGGGCTCAGCCTCTCTTCCTGGGTTGGATCCCGGTGGGCAGGGACTCTGTGAAGGTTTCCATCTTACCAGTCCCAGAGCTTTGCTGGTTGGTGTGTTTCGTGTCCTCCTCCCAGGGGCACGCTGCACCTCCGTCTTGGAGGTGTTAGGGAAAATGCTCTTTTCTTTCGTCCTTTCCCCCTCTCCAGCTAGTGCAGAAGAGAGAACTCCTCTTGCCCTCTTCTGTGATTTCTACTGTGCCGTTATACTTCCTGTACTGCTGTTGCACATACTGTAAACCCACTGATAAAATTGCGGGGAGAGCCCTCAGCCTTCCCCTAGTAGTGCATGTGAGAGGGTGCTAAGATGCTGACCCCATGGCATTTTGCAGTGAGTACTGGTTCCACCTTGAATATCATGTTGAACTACAGGTACCCAGTTCTCCCTGAGAGTTCTTGCCTCCCTGAATTGGTTTTTCGCACACAGTTGATTCCCTACAAGGTGAATCCAGACTTAGGAGGGGAGAAGAAACTCCTGCAGAGGAACCCGAAAGTGTGTATTTTCCTTTGAATCACTAGGCATCATCCTGAGGAAGAGGGAGAGGTCTATTTTTGTCTACCTTTTCATTCTCTTGCTTATTGTCTCCTCTCCCTCTACCTTCCCCCACCAGGTGTCTTATCTGACTTGGGGTGTGCTGCAGGAAAGAGTGATGACCCGCAGTTATGGGGCCACAGCCACATCACCGGGTGAGCGCTTTACAGACTCGCAATTCCTGGTGCTAATGAACCGAGTGCTGGCACTGATTGTGGCTGGCCTCTCCTGTGTCCTCTGCAAGCAGCCCCGGCATGGGGCACCCATGTACCGGTACTCCTTTGCCAGCCTGTCCAATGTGCTTAGCAGCTGGTGCCAATACGAAGCTCTCAAGTTCGTCAGCTTCCCCACCCAGGTGCTGGCCAAAGCTTCTAAGGTGATCCCTGTCATGCTGATGGGAAAGCTTGTGTCTCGCCGCAGCTACGAACACTGGGAATACCTGACAGCCACCCTCATCTCCATTGGGGTCAGCATGTTTCTGCTATCCAGCGGACCAGAGCCCCGCAGCTCCCCAGCCACCACACTCTCAGGCCTTGTCTTACTGGCAGGCTATATTGCTTTTGACAGCTTCACCTCAAACTGGCAGGATGCCCTGTTTGCCTATAAGATGTCATCGGTGCAGATGATGTTTGGGGTCAATTTCTTCTCCTGCCTCTTCACAGTAGGCTCACTGCTAGAACAGGGGGCCCTCCTGGAGGGGACCCGCTTCATGGGGCGACACAGTGAGTTTGCTGCCCATGCCCTGCTACTCTCCATCTGCTCCGCATGTGGCCAGCTGTTCATCTTTTACACCATTGGGCAGTTTGGGGCTGCTGTCTTCACCATCATCATGACCCTCCGCCAGGCCTTTGCCATCCTTCTTTCCTGCCTTCTCTATGGCCACACTGTCACTGTGGTGGGAGGGCTGGGGGTAGCTGTGGTCTTTGCTGCCCTCCTGCTCCGAGTCTATGCACGGGGCCGCCTAAAGCAACGGGGAAAGAAGGCTGTGCCTGTTGAGTCCCCCGTGCAGAAGGTTTGAGGGTGGAGAGGGCCTGAGGGGTGAAGTAAAATAGGACCCTTCACCATCCCCATCATCTCCCTCTTCTACTGTAACCTCTGAGGAGCTGGCTCTAGGGCAAAACGCAGGTGTTTTCTCTCTCAGTATCACAGACCAGCTCTGCAGCAGGGGGTGGGGAGCCCAGGAGGCAGCCTTCCCTTTTGCCTTAAGTCACCCACCTTCCAACAAGCAGTTTATTCTGAGCTCCAGGGTACAGTCCTCAGCGAGGGGTTTTGGGGAGTTTGGGGTCGAGGGCATAGGGAGCTTCCACAGTTCTCCAAGTTCTGGTAAGTCTTGCCCTAGCTGTGGCTCTGCCACCTTCCAGACTTCCCCCAACTGCCCCCATCATCTATAGACATCCCTTTCTTAACGCTGGTGAGAAAAGCACAAAGTGGTGTAGGCGCCAATGCTGCTTTCCCAGGAGGGTGAAGTGAAGATGGTGCTGTGCTGAGGAAAGGGGATGCAGAGCCCTGCCCAGCACCACCACCCCCTAAGCTCCTGGATCCCTAGGCTCTGCTCCATGAGCCTGTTGCAGGTTTTGGTACTTTAGAAATGTAACTTTTTGCTCTTATAATTTTATTTTATTAAATTAAATTACTGCAATGGACTTGGTCCTGTGTTTTGGTTGACTGAAAGGGCCTTATTAACACGGCGGTTTACCCAAACTGCCTTTAGCTTCAGAATACCACTGAGCCTTAACTACAAAACCAACTCAACTTGCTGTACTCATGAAAACAAGGTTTAAGAGCTGGGTGGGGAGGGAATAGAGAAGCTAGGGAAAGACAACATATCCACCTTACGAGGGAGAGCAGAACTGTATAAAAACAGCATATTCTTTATTTTGCATACTTTAATTTCAGAACAAAATAAAAAACCACAACACACAACATCCAATCCTGCTGTCAGAGCAGGGAAAGAATGGGGGCTTGACACCCTTGTTTCCTGCCTTCAACAAAAGGACAGGAGAGAAAAAAAAAACACCATCAGCAGGGGGAACCAGGTGGGACAGGGGCACTCAAGGCTGCAGGGGGAGCCATGGGGACACTATACAAGGGCAGTTTTCCAACTATGAACGCTTAATCTACTTCTTCCATGCGAGACGCATCCTCATCACCCTCAAGAGGAGGGATCTCATCAGGAACTGCAGCACTGGGCTCCTCTGCTGCCACTTCGTCTTCATCGATACCTAAAGTAAAAAAGCCATGTGAGACTTAACCAAATAGCAGTAAATCAAATTCATACAGGAGACTAGTTGCACAAACTCCTTGCCACACCAAATACAAAGCTACTTACCTAGACCTAACTTGATCATGCGGTAGATGCGGTTGGAGTGGGTCTGGGGATCCTCAAGGGAAAAGCCAGAAGAGAGCAGGGCAGTTTCAAACAGCAGCACCACAAGGTCCTTGACTGCCTTGTCATTCTTGTCTGCCTCAGCCTTCTGCCGCAGCGTCTCCACAATAGGGTGGTCAGGGTTTATCTCCAGGTGCTTTTTGGCCATCATGTAGCCCATGGTGGAGTTGTCCCGAAGTGCCTGGGCTTTCATGATCCGCTCCATATTGGCTGTCCAGCCGTAGGTGCTGGTCACAATGCAGCAGGGTGAAGACACAAGCCTATTGGAGATTGTCACCTGTGGACAATCACAAAAGCCTTTTCACTTTGAGAGAAAATGGGGCAGGGTGCGGTGGCTCATGCCTGTAATCCCAGCACTTTGGGAGGTCAAGGCAGGCGGATCACAAGGTAGGGAGTTCGAGACCAGCCTGACCAACATGGTGAAACCGTCTCTACTAAAACTACAACAAATTAGCTGGGCATGGTGGCATGCGCCTGTAATCCTAGCTACTCAGGAGGCTGAGGCAGGAGAATTGCTTGAACCCGAGAGGTGGAGGTTGCAAGTGAGCTGAGATCGCGCCACTGCACTCCAGCCTGGGCAACAGAGTGAGACTCCACCTCAAAATAAGAGAAAATGGGAACTGTCATGCCTGTAATCCCAGTACTCGGAAGAGGATATGGGCACACAACTTGGGTTTGAGACCAGCCTGACCAACATGGCAAAACAAAACCCTGTCTCTACAAAAAATTAGCCAGGTGTGGTGGCGCACACGCCTGTAATCCCAGCTGCTAAGACGACCGAGTTTGCAGCGAGGTGAAATCCAGTTTAAAAAAAAAAAAAAAAAAGACGGTATTTTACCTACTCTCAGAAGTTAACTGAAGGAAGACCTAATCTTTGTGGCCAAATTTATTAAAATAGCCTTAAACCAGGCTAGGGAACAGAACAAGAGGTAAGAAGGCTCTGAACAGTAAAATAGGCTGCCACAAGCCACAAAGCCCACCTTAAAGATATGTTACAAAATATATCCTAGTCCCAGAATGGCTTACCTTCTCAACCTTCTTATCTAAGATTTCTTTCATGAGCTTGCAGAGGTTCTCAAACTTTGCCTTGCTCTCTTCCATTTTCTTTTTCTCCTCCTCATCCTCCGGTAGCTCCAGACCCTCCTTGGTAACTGAGACCAGGCTCTTCCCATCAAACTCCTTAAGCTGCTGCACACAGTATTCATCAATGGGCTCAGTCATATATACCACCTCGAAGCCCCGCTTCCGCACTCGCTCCACAAAAGCTGAGTTGGCCACCTGCTCTTTGCTTTCACCTGTAGGGTTATTAAATGGACTCCGTGACCAAAGTGCCTCATACTGCCAGTTCCCAGGTAGCCCTGAATGTGCTCCCTCCTCCTCCAAAAAGGCTTCCATCAGAACCAACATACCAGTGATGTAATAGATAGACTTCTGTGTCTCCTTCATGCGAGAAACATACTCTGACAGAGATGTCATCTCATCTCCAGACTGGGAGGTGTGATAGCGCAGCAGCTCAGACAGGCGGCGTCGGTTAGTGGAATCCTCGTGAATTCCAAGCTTGAAGAGTGGGAAGAGAAAAAACAATCCAACTTAACTACGATAACCTTACCTTCTTTGAAAAACTTGGTAAAGGGAATAACCATGTGCCTCCTTACCTTGAGATTTTTAGAGAATGCCTCATAGAATTTCTTATAATTCTCCTTGTCTTCTGCCAGCTCAGAGAAGAGCTCAAGGCACTTCTTAACAATGTTTTTGCGAATGACTTTCAAGATTTTGCTCTGCTGGAGCATTTCTCGGGAGATGTTCAGAGGCAAATCCTCAGAGTCAACCACACCACGGATAAAGTCTGCCATCAACCAGGGTGAGAAAGCTCAGTAAAAACAGCTAGACCAGACCTGGTACCCAGATTCAAACAGAAGGCTCTATTTCCCTCTGAACCCTCATACTATGTATTGCAGATAACTATTACACCTAGGAAGAAGACTTTTTAGTTGCAGAATGCTGAAAACCTTGTCCCAAGACTTCACCCAACTAAATTATGCCAAGGAGATACTCACTGAGATACTCTGGTATCAACTCATCACAGCTGTCCATGATGAATACACGACGGACATAGAGTTTGATGTTGTTCTTTTTCTTCTTGTTCTCAAAAAGGTCAAAGGGAGCCCGACGAGGAATGAATAGCAATGCCCTGAATTCCAACTGACCTTCTACAGAAAAGTGCTGAAAGAATCCAAACATAACCAAGTAGCAGTACATTTCCAAAGAGTGCCTTTTAGCCCAAAACGTTATCTAGAAGTGGAGCAATGATCCTCCCTAAGCCTAAAGGACAAAGCACACACAACAGGCAGCTCGAGAAAACTGAGCCTTAATGCCCTCAATGATCTAGAGGGGCACTAGCAGTGTACAGAAAAAAAATCCCCTCCAATCAGAACCCTGGATGTGTAAGGCTGCCACAGACATTACCAAGATTACCATCAGAAGAGAAAGTGAGGTCATTAGTAAGGATGGCTCCTCACTGTGACAGGGTAGTCAATGAAATCACATGGCTCTCAACATTTCTATTATCAGCTGGACAAGTTCCATGTGTCTATTACCTGCCAAAACGCCACCTACTCACTCCTCTCCATAGCTGTTATGTTTAGCCAATGTGCCAAGGGCTTCTCACCTTGACTGCCAAGTGGTCTTCCCAGTCATTGGTGAGGCTTTTGTAGAATTCTCCATACTCCTCTTGAGTGATGTCATCAGGATTTCTAGTCCAAATAGGCTTGGTCTTGTTTAGTTCTTCCTGATCAATGTATTTCTCTTTGATCTTCTTAGTCTTCTTCTTCTTATCCTTACCGCTATCATCCTCCTCATCTGAACCCACATCTTCAATCTTGGGCTTTTCTTTATCATCTTTATCTTCCTCTTCTTTCTCACCTTTCTCTTCCTCTGCCTCATCATCACTAATTTCCTTCTGTCGTTCCTTCTCCAAATAAAGGGTAATAGGATAGCCTATGAACTGAGAGTGCTTCCTCACCACTTCTTTGACCCACCTTTCTTGTAAGTACTCTGTCTGATCTTCTTTAAGGTGGAGGATCACTTTGGTACCACTGCCAATGGGCTCACCATGGTAAGCATGAACAGTGAAGGAACCTCCATCAGACGACGCCTAGGCATACTGTTCATCATCGTTGTGCTTTGTGATCATAACCACTTTCTCTGCCACCAGGTAAGCAGAATAAAAGCCAACACCAAATTGCTCAATCATGGAGATGTCTGCACCAGCCTGAAGATCCTCCATGAATGCTTTAGTACCAGACTTGGTAATGGTTCCCAAATTATTTATGAGATCTGCTTTGGTCATGCCAATGCCTGTGTCTACCAAAGTCAAGGTACATTCTTGAGGGTTGGGGATGATGTCAGTTTTCAGCTCTTTACCACTGTCCAACTTGGAAAGGGTCTGTCAGGCTCTCATAGGAAATCTTGTCCAAGGCATCAGAAGCATTGAGAGATCAACTCCCAAAGGAAAATCTCCTTGTTGGAATAGCAGGAATTGCTGATGAGAGACATGAGTTGGGCAGTTTCTGCCTGAAAGGCAAAAGTCTCCCCACCTCCTCTCCATGGTGCACTTCCTCAGGCATCTTGAAAAGAAAAGGCTCACAGGTATTAGAAAGCAAGGTGGGCTGGCTGTCCAACACACACGAGGCACAAGAGCAGCACCGGAGTGACTCGAGAGCAATACAAATTTATCAATAAAAAATTATTAAAAAGTTAAGGAAAAACAGATAAAATCAGGTATATCTGTTTTTTCTTGACTTTTTAATAATTGCCATCCTGACTGGCATGAGATGGCATCTCATTGTGGTTTTGATTTGCATTTTTCCAATGATCAGTGATGTTGAGCTTTTTTTCTTATGTTTTTGTCCTCGTGTGTGTCTTCTTTTGAGAAATATCTGTTCATGTCCTTTGTCCACTTTTTAATGAAGCAGTTTTTTATGTAAATTTGCTTAAGTTATTTGTTTATTCTGAATATTAGATATTTGTCAGATGGATAGACTGCAAAATTTTCTCCCATTATGTAGGATGTTTGTTTGCTCTGATGATAGTTTCTTTTGCTGTGCAGAATTTCTTCTTTTTAATTAGATCCCACTTGTCAACTTTTGCTTTTGTGGCAGTTGCTTTGGCAATGTCATCATAAAGTCTTTGCCCAATGTATATGTCCTGAATGGTATTGCCTAGATTTTCTTCCAGGGTTTTTGTAGTTTTGGGTTTATACTTAAGTATTGAATCCATCTTGAGTTAATTTTTA
>CAUYLG010058093.1:0-35261 GCA_963573385.1 Cacajao melanocephalus
GAAAATTAACAAGGATATCCAGGACTTGAACTCAGACCTGGAACAAGTAAACTTAACAAATATTTACAGAACTCTCCACCCCAAATCCACAAAACATACATTTTTCTCAGTATCATATTATACCTGTTTTAAAAGTGACCACATAATTGGAAATAAATCACTCCTCAGCAATTGCATAGCATTTCACAGGTTTACATAAAATATTGGTTGGCTGCTTGTTTGTTATTTTCATCTCTTATTCCTTCCTGTCTCCATTGTTAAGCACAATTATTGGCATAAAAGAGGTTTTTTAATACCCATTTTTAGACTGCATTCTAGCCTGGGCAATAGAACAAGAATCCCGTTCTCTCTCCCTCTTTCTTTCTCTCTTACATTCTTTTTTTTCCTTTCTTTCCCTCTTTCTTCTTTTCTCTCTTTTTCTTTCTGTCAAAAAATAAATAAATAAATAAACACTAGTCATTATCTCTTTGAATATTCTTTTTTCCTTTTTCTATTCATTTTTCCTGGAATATTAGTTAATGCAGAAATATTAGGACTAGTATTAGTTTGTTAGTTATATATTGTGTCTTTTTTTATCTTTCACATTTCTTAACCTTTCTTTTTATAGTCTTTTTATCTGTCTGTGCTGCATTTAGAGACATTTTCTCAGATCTGACTTCTAGCTTACTGATTATTTCTTTAGTTCTGGTTTTGTTTAACACATCCTTTGAATCTTTAACTCTAATTACTGTTTTTCATTTCTATGAGTTCTCTTTGATTCTTCATCAAATCTGTATTTTAATGCCGTCTTTTGTCATATTTTCAATTTATTGTTATATAGTTTCATGATGTAAAAACCAGATTTTTTAGTTTTCATTTGATAACCCCCTTATTTGATATTCTTGGTCAATTGTTACAGCAGTTTCTTGTGTTTGCATAGTGGATTGCCTTCTCTCTTCTGTTTTATAATTTTCTATTTAGCTATTTTAAGGAGATTGGCATTATTCCACCCTGAAAAATACTATGTGAGTGGTAAAGTGCCCCTCTAAATGCCTTCTTTTCTTCTGGCAGTAGTATTAAGGATATCACCAAGTTAGGACCAGTTTTTTATGTTAATTTTTTGGAATACAGTTTCATAGACACTTCTGGTATTATGAACTTGCACTCCAAGCTAATATGAGATATAGGCTCACAGTACTAAGTTTTTCACAGAAGCCTTTTAAAATCCCTATATTTAGAAATCTTGAAATAAAAGAAAGTTTCTTGCTCCTTGGTTATAATTTTTCCCCAATATACACTTTCACTGAGGAATGTAGCCCTTATTATCCAGGCTTTTTATCCAGAACACTCACTTACTGTTCCAATACCTAATGTAGGCCCAAAGCCCAATATTTTGTCCCCAAACTAAACCCAAAACCCATAGATTACTGAGACTGATAACCTCCCATAACAGTGGTCACTCGCAGGCCCATTAGCATTTACTTTTAGTCTTTGTTTTGACCCCTGAGAATTTTCTGTTCTTTCTTACAAACTCAGCTGTGTGTTTAAAACAATTGTTATATTTTATCCGTGATATCAGAATGTTTGAGGGTATTTAAACTGTGTTGTTGAGAGTTGGGAGATAGTTGTCAGGTTGCCTTTGACTGCCACGTTGTTACAACTAGAAGTATATACATTGTTTATATTTGGTTGTTAGTAGGGGAATCCCTTATTGAAAACAAAATTTTATCCTTTCCACCATAAGAAACATCACAAAATATAATTTGTAATATAGGGTCATATTAAACTGCTCTGCTTCTATAGGTAACTATCAATATTAGAATGAAAAGTTATCCCAGGAATAGATTTCTATACAGTGACCTTTAATGCGTCATTTATCTACTGGGATAAATCACAGAAGTGAATGAATGTTTATCTTCATTAGGAATAATTAATGGCCTGGAAGTATTATAGGACATTCATATTCACATTACATAAGGATACCTAGTTACAAGGCCAAAGTGCACTGCTTTTTAATCTTCCATAAATTTTGTGATGTTGCAACTGTTTTCAGCCCTATATAGACTTCTTCAAGAAACAAGGAGGAAGGACAGCCCTCAGCTCCAAGTGTACATAACTCTAATGGACAGATTTTTTAAGGCAAAAGAGATGGCAGCATATGTAAGAAGATATTTTTGAAAAGGTTGTCAAGTTGTAAACAACTTACAGATGTGACAAATTTACTGATTCTTATCTTTATTATATTCTTTATTGCATTACTTAGAATTTTTCTTACATAAGCTATTTACTTCCTTCTTAAAACTTCCTTATGCAATATATATTTTTTTTAATCTCTGTGGATAGTATTTCATTTTTCCAAGTAGCGAATCCTGATTCCTCTCAGACCTGATTTCTCTCCCACCATACTCACAGTCATGATTGAATCTTGCTCCTTTTATTGCATATTCCAAATAATGGGTGATTGCTCAAATGACTGCAATATATGCTGAGAATTGTAGAATTTATTTTTCTGTGTGACATTGGACCCCCCCCACCTTTTTTTTTTTTTTTTTTTTTTTTTTTTGTATTTACAAGACGTATTTTCTTCTTTGGCAAAGTGAAAACAGACTAAAGATTTCCAGGAACCCTATAGTTCTCTAATCTATGAATCGTTATAAATAAGTGAGAAAAAATTCTGTTTGCCAGCTAAATTACAACTATTTCCATATCATGTTTATTTCTGTTTGGAAAAAGCCTTTTAATTTTACTTAATTTTTCTTTGTTTCAATTCATCATGTTATTTCAGTGGCTATTTCTGTTAGTATCATTCAATGATTTACCGAGTAGATGTTTACTGAGCATCTGCTTTTTACCCAGCACTATGATAGATTGGTGTTACGATGCAAAGTTGAACATGATACACAGTGATTGCTTTCATGGATCTTAGAGTCTAGTGGAGCCATGCATTGAGATAAATTATGCAATAGGGAAACATACTATGGTATTACTGCATGGACACAAGCTAAAACACTGACCTCAAACTTGGAGGGACTGGAAAACTTCCTGGAACAAATGCCATTTAAGCAAAGACCTGAAATGGGAGGTCAAGGGAGAGTTGGGGAAAGGAGGCATGGAGGTGAGAGAGAATGTGATACGTCTGAGGAGCTGAGAGAGATACTGCTCCTAATATTCCTGCAACAGAACAGAGGGACACTAGCTCCAAAACAGAGGCTGGGTAAGGAGGGCAGTCTGATCCATGGTAAGGGGTTTCACTTTCAGTGTTTTAAGCAATATACCTTCATTTTCCTTTCCCATTTTAGAGTGAACTTGCAGGTGCAGTGTGGAGAATAAATTGGAGGGAGAGAGTCAGGATTTTATAATATAATACTGGTACAGTAGTTCAATATAATCCATCAGCAGTGAGGTTGTAGGAGAGCAGACAGATTTGAAAGATATTAGAGAGGTAGAGGTAGAAACCCTATGGTTAACTAGATGTGGATTATGGTGGAGGAAGAAGAGTCAAGAATATCTGTGTTTGCAATTCTGATGACTGGGTAGGTGGTGGTGATGTTTACTGAACTAAGGAACAGAAGAAGGAGTGTTTGGGAAGGAAGATGCTGAATTCAGTTTGGGCACGTGTGGCACATTCATGTTTTCATTGGTCAGTTGGATATAAGAGTTCAGGAGAAAGATTAAACCTAGAGTTACAGATTTGGGCTTCTGTAGACTACTAATGATCATTGAGGTCATGAGAGTAGATGAACTTGCTTAGGAAGATTAAGTGGAATAAGAATAGAACAAGGCTTAGAACAGAACTTTGAAGAAGACCAGCAGTCAAGGGATGGGTAAAAAAGGAGATGAGAATATGCTCAGAGAAGGCAAGCAAAGGAAAAGTAATAATCACTGTTAGGTGCTGGTCAGATGTCAAGGAAGTATTGAGGTGCTGATTGAATTTAGCAACTCTGAGGTAGATCATGATCTGGTTGAGAATAGTTTCAGTGAAATTGTGAATATGTAAGAAGCACTGTACAGTTTCTTTGGTGAATGAGTGAAGATGAAGTAGTAGAGACAGTAACATAGACAATTCTTCGTGAAAAGGAGCAGAGATGTGTCAGCTGAAAACCAGTCTGAGGTAGAGGGTTTTTTTGTTGCTCTTATTGTCCTTTGCTTGCTCTTTACGTTTGTCTTTTCAGCATTTGCTTTTAAATGCTATGGGAAGGGGAAGGGCAGATGATGACAATTAAGGCAAGAGAAGGAATAATCAATACAGTAAGATCCTTGAGCTTGGGTCAACAGTAGGACAGATAAGTGGAAGGAACACAGTGTATGAACTGGAAAGGTGGACCATGATCAGAATCGAAATGTCTAATATCTTGACTTAAATTTTTTTTTTTTTTAGAGACAGGATCTCGCTATGTTACCCAGGCTGGTCTCAAACTCCCGACTTCAAGTGATTCTCCCTGCTTGGCCTTCCCAAGTGTTGGGATTACAGAAGTGAACCACCCTGCCCAGCCTTGACTTATCTTCAAAAATAGAACAGTTCTGAATGATGGCAGGACAAGGCATGAGAGTGTGTGGTGTAGTAGAAGTCAAGGTCAGGGGAGAAGAGATGAGAACCTTGATTGGTCAAAGTGTTGGATAGGTCTTACGTGAAGCTGCCCACCTTGATGAGGGGTTGTAAGGACAGGTAAGAGAGAGAATGTCCAGGAAGTGGACTAGTGAAGTAGAGGTGGAGGATTCTGTCATGTCCCTTAATAGTGTTCACTTCAGCAGGAATGCATTTGTATGAAAGGATGTGGAAGTAAGGGTGTGCAGACAGAACTGGGGAGTGAAGCCACCCGCCTTCTGTCCTGATGCTGTAGCATCTGTACCATGTAGGAGCAAACAGCTTCAGCTTGAGAAGGTTGTTATTGGGTGAGCTATGTTCATTCATTTAATAGTAAGAAATGGAATGCCCATTTAGAGAGGACATTGAGGATGTAGGGGAAGTTTGTTCACCCACCTGCATGAGTCTTGACTAAGACTGGTAGCAGACACAGTAGCATCTAAGACTTCTATTTAGTTGCACAGTAATTGGTGTTCAGGAAACAAGTTTTGGTCTCAGCTCTGCCTAACCAGCTGTGAAACTCTGCATACAGTATTTAAGTGATTTCTTTGATTTAAAACTGATTGGCATTCAAATAACTTGTGATATTTCGAGAGATATCCATTGATAAAAGTTTGGCCTACTTTATTCTGATAGTCGTCCTATCCTTATGTTAATAGTCATAAAAAAATTTGTGATACAATACAGATTTCTTATAAGTATGCTGTATTGATTTTTAAATTTAAAGATTTGTTGTCTTGGGTAAATTTTTAAGCCTTTTTGGTTAGAACATTTAGATTTTCTGTTAAAGCCTTGTATTTATGTTCACTTCTGTTTATTTTTTAAACCTGTTATCTTTTTTGTTTCTATTTCTTAACTCTCCCAGTGTAGGTGGTAGAGAATGGTAATAACTGTAGAGTAACTTCAATAAAGAGAGATGAAATAGTGACATATTAGTGATATCCGTTCTTTTGTGTATATGTATTTGTGGTGACTGTAAAGGGAACCCTGGATTCATGAGCATCTTTCTGTCTTGATGTTTTTCAGGGACCATGGCTAAACCTCCTGGATCATTAGGCAGAAGCAGCAGCCTGTGCCGCTCGCGCCGCAGCATCGTGCCGTCCTCGCCTCAGCCTCAGCGAGCGCAGCTCCCTCCACACGCCCCCCACCCGTCACAGTCTCGGCACCCTCACCACCCCCAGCACACACCGCACTCCTTGGCTTCCCCTGATCCAGATATCCTCTCGGTGTCAAGTTGCCCTGTGCTTTACCGAAATGAAGAGGAGGAGGAGGCCATTTACTTCTCTGCTGAAAAGCAATGGTATTGGCAGTGAATAATCTACAGGGCACATTGGGGCTGGGTTGGGGGTGAGCTGTGAGGAGGGGGATGGGAGGAATGGTGCATTGTTTCTTTTTTCTGTTGCTACATATCAAATTACCACAGACTGCAGCCGCAGACATCACCCATTTTTTAGCTGTTAGTTCGGTACATCAGAATTCCAAGCCTGGTGTGGCTGGGTTTTTTGCTCAGGGCCTTACAAGGCTAAAATCAAGGTGTTGGCTGTGCTGCATTCTCATCTGGAGCTTGCAGTTCTTCAGAGCTCATGTGGTTGTGGTGAACTTCATTTCCTGTGGCTCCAGGACTGAGGTCCCCTGTCTGTGCTTGCTGTCAGCTAGCTGCACGGCAGCTGCTCTCAGTTCCTGGAGGCTGTCCACTGTTCCTTGCCACGGGATCTCCATCTTCAAAGCTGGCAACACAGAATTTCCCTGCTGTAGATTCCTCCTTTGCTTTGAGTGTCTGACTTCCATCTCTCTGATCTCTAGACTAGAAGTTAAAAGGTTCACCTGGATAATAATCTCGCTATATTAAGATCACCTAGTTTGGGGCCTTAATTTTATCTGCAGAATCCCTCTTAACAGCAGCATCTGTATTTGTGTTTGATTGGATAACTGGAACAAGGTGTGTGTACACCAAAGAGTAGAAATTTAGGAGCCATCTTTGGATTCTGTCTACCACAGACATGTAGGTAGATATTTTGAGATATAACGGCTTAGAGGTCACTGGACACAGTTGACTCAGATGTCAGAACATAAACTTGTTATGAACAATTTTATATGTAAAATAGAAAAGTATGAGCTTAAATATACTTGAACACAAAGAAATATCAAATATGACTGACCTGAAGATATTTGTTGCCGCTTAATGATTTATTCTGTTATGTGCCAGTACTTGCTAACACACAAGCAGTATCATATGCCAAAGTTTTAAGAAAATGTCAAGAACTTAAAGGATAAAATTATATTAATAACTTAATTTTTTTTTAACAAAATGGGCTTACAGCAGTGTATTCCAGTTCAACTTAATGACACCCATGCTCCATGCAACCTGTTACTTTGAGGAGCTCTGTTCTTAAACCACATTCCCCTTTAAAAGCAATGTGGTATTGAATGTTAGTTTCAGGTATTGCCATGTAGTAGCCATGTGGCCCTAAAGGCTTTACCCTCTTCTATGAGAAGCAAAGGGAGTGGTCCACGCTCTATCATGTGACTCATTAGGTGACATTATCATCAAATAATCATTTTTCATTCATAATTACCTAGTAGTAAAAGAAAATGTTATGATTTGCAAGTGATCAGTGTAGCATATTCCTAAGGAGATAATGCAGGTTTTGTATCCTCATTGCAGTTGGAGAATCTGATGCAGCTTTGCTTGGTTAGCACTTTATGATTAGCTTTTCATCTGTCTTTGCAGTATGATCATAGTCACCAGCAAGATGACTTTACTGACAGTACTGGTCGTGTGTGGTTTCTGGAAATGAGAAGAAAAACTTGAGAGCTTCACTGTCTAATAAAACTTTTTGCATTGATGGAACATTCAGTTCTCATTTCAATAGCAATGTCAAAAATTCATAGCTAGCTCTCATAAATAAGAGAAGAATTTGAATTTGGAAAACTTTTCTTCCTCTTCATTTTCAGTCTCTCCTCTGTTGAACCACCAGATCCTTACAAAATAATAATATTGAATATTTACAGATTTTTTAATGTTCTGTGCCTTATGCACATATATGGTCATTTAAACCTCACTTTGAGTTTTCTTATACAAGTATGAATTCGACTCCATATCACTCTGGGGAAAAAAAGAAATAGAAAATATAGCATAAGTGGCACACATAATTAAGTTCAACATTCCAAAGAATATGTACTCTGCAAGAAAATGAAATTTGAAGTTGTATTATAATTATCCAAGTCAGATTGCTTATGCAGAATAGGCAAGGCTTTAGATTATTGTCATTATGGAATTCAAATGTTAGAACTAGAAGGTAACATTAATGATTAATCAAATTTTCTTACTTTAACAGATAGGAAAATTGAGACCTCGAGAGATCAAATGATTTGCTGAGGTTTGTACAACTGATTAATGGTAGGACTAGCTTAGGAACCCAAGTCTTCTGACTTAAATCAGTATGCTTTTCACACATTGTTTAGAGGCTATTTTTAAAATATTTTTAGCCTAGCTTAGAATTTCACACGAAAAAGCAGCCAAGCCACATAACAGAAAAGAAAATAAGTTCACAAAATTATAACTAAATCAGGTTCTGACTTTGGAAGCTGAACAGCTTCAGGGAAGAGTGGTATATTCTGTTCAATTAATGGACAGCTATTCCCCCGCGCCCCCCCAAAAAAAAAAGCTTTGCAGAAATGCCTCTACCAGTGATTGATTTCTGAGTCTAATTATTTCCTCATATCTGAACTGCTTCTTGCTTTCCGCTAGCACTACCCATTATCGAATTGTAAAAACATTTGAGAATTACGCAGCACACGCAGGTGTATTTTATGAAACCATTAGTTAGGGCTTTTTTTTTAGGGGAATTTGTATCTTTGGGGAGCTTATAGTGTAGTAAATCTTCATATAGATGTGTGAGTAAAGTACATAGAATTGACTAAATTCGGCAATCTTAATCTGTATCTAAAATATGGTATTAACATAGAATATTCATCAAAAGCAAATGCCAGACCTCCTGTAAATGTGTACGTCAATAACATGAAAATGATAGTAATCATAGGCCATCTAAGGCAAGAGATCATTCAGTTTATTCATTCTGTAAATACGAATTTAGTCCTTGCCATGAGAGGTGCATTTGCCAATAACATGAGCTGCCAAGACAAGTGAGACAGGGCCCTGGGCTAGCTCCAGCTGCTGGATGATAATCATGTGTGTTCTTGCCTTTCTGTTCTGCCTTCAGCACTGTTCTCACACTATTTCTTTTGCCACTTTTTACTTTTACTCTTCCTTTCACTTCTTAATCATTTTCCTTTCATAGAGTGAACAGTATTCACCTCGGGCTCAGTGCATAAAGTGAATGAGACTAAGTGGTGAAGCTCTCAAAAAAAAAAAAAAGAAAATGGATCAGATGTGATTCCTGTTCTTTAAGATATCATTCTGTTCATTCATTCATTCACCCACCCTTCCATTCATTTGTCCAACACATTTTTATGAAGTACCCAATGTGAGCTTGCCACTATTCTAGTGCAGAGAATGCAGAAGTTAATAAGGCTCCTTGTCCTTAATAATTGCCTTTTTTCTGGGAATACTGCCTATAAACAAGTTAATATAAAATATCATTTTAGGTTTTGGTAAGTTTTAGGGTGGTAAACAAAGACAGTTGTAAAAGGAAAGAGAATGCTGTTTTACAGATGGCTAGGGGACATAAAGTGGCTAGGGGAGGCAGCAGTAACCTGCATGCCCTGGAGAAGTAAGCCCTGTGGAGATGGAGAGTAGATAACAGCGAGCAGGGGGAACAGCAGGTGCAGGGCCCTGAGGGGTCTTGAGGTTGGCATGTTACAGGAACACGAGGGAGCGTGACATTGGAGATAGCCAGGGACTGTACGTGCATGGCCTGGTAGGCTTTGACAAGGACTTTGGATCTTACTCTGAGTTTGAGAGAAAGCACTGGGAAGTTTCAAGTAAGTAAGTGAATAATGTGTTTTGCTCAAGTTTTAAAAAATCACTAACGGTGGTGTAGAGAAGTAACTGGGAGGGAAGAACAAGAATGAAAGCAGGGAGACCAGTTCGGAAGCCATTGCAATCATTTAGGTGAGTTCCTGGTGGTTCCAGAGGAAGGATGGTAGCTGGGGGTATAATAAGGAATGGTGGTGGATTTGAGAGAGATTTGAAAGAATGGCTGATGGCATTTACTACATGTTGGTTGTGAGGTTATGAAATTTGTTTTTCCACTGTGGAGAAAGGGAGGAAAACATTCAAAAGTAAGAATGCTGTGAGAATTTACTGAATATCTGTTTTTTAAAAATAGCATCATCTGTTTTGCCCTTCCCCTCTGCTGCCATACTCTGAAGTACCTTGATTTCCTGCCCCTCTTAAATTTGGTAGAACTTATATTTTAGTGTAATTCCTTTAATGTATATTTCTTCCTTCCTAAGAAAGCTATAGTTCATTAAGTTAATGGCAAAGGGAGAGGCAGTGACTAGAATTCATCCTTTAAAATAGTGTCAACTCTGACTTAGAAAGAAAAATAGTATTGAAACAAAACATAAAAGCTGAAATGATAGCTGAATTACCGGTAAAATCTAAACATTTTAATTTATTTGACAAAAACAAGGTGTAACTTGTCTGTGTTGGTAAGATTTCATTATTATAGTTTGTGTTAAAAATCAAACATTGAGTTTTGAGAAGCTATATTATTTAAAGAAGTAATGTTCTAATTTTGTTGAAATGTATATAGAATTGTATCATTTCCCTCTTTTAAATTTCAGTGAGCAATGAAAGTTGTTTTAGTTAGAATGTCTGCTAGTACTCTTAACATTAGACTGGTTTAAAATTTTTACCTTTGTTTGTGTTTCATTCAGGGAAGTGCCAGACACAGCTTCAGAATGTGACTCTTTAAATTCTTCCATTGGAAGGAAACAGTCTCCTCCTTTAAGCCTCGAGATATACCAAACATTATCTCCGCGAAAGATATCGAGAGATGAGGTGTCCCTAGAGGATTCCTCCCGAGGGGATTCGCCTGTAACTGTGGATGTGTCTTGGGGTTCTCCCGACTGTGTAGGTCTGACAGAAACTAAGAGTATGATCTTCAGTCCTGCAAGCAAAGTGTACAATGGCATTTTGGAGAAATCCTGTAGCATGAACCAGCTTTCCAGTGGCATCCCGGTGCCTAAACCTCGCCACACATCATGTTCCTCAGCTGGCAATGACAGTAAACCAGTTCAGGAAGCCCCAAGTGTTGCCAGAATAAGCAGCATCCCACATGACCTTTGCCATAATGGAGAGAAAAGCAAAAAACCATCAAAAATCAAAAGCCTTTTTAAGAAGAAATCTAAGTGAACTGGCTGACTTGATGGAATCCCTTTCAAGTGGCATCTGTAAACTTTTATCCCCCACCCTCCACTCCCCACCTTTTTTTTGGGTTTCTGTTAATTTTAGGAATGTAACTCCACTAGGGCTTTCCAGGCCAGATGCCATAGTGGAACGTCCAGAAGGGCAACTGTCTACTGTCTGCTTATTTAAGTGACTATATATAACAGTTCATCAAGTCAGTTATTACTGAAAAATCGTTGAAATGAGACAGTTTACAGTCATTTCTGCCTATTTATTTTCTGCTTTGTTATTAGTGATGTATATACAACATTTCGTTGAAAGCCACTATGGACTTACAAGCTTTAATGGATTCGTAAGCCAGCATGGGCTTGCAAAAATTTCTTGTTTACCAGAGCATCTTCTTATCTTTCCACAGAGCTATTTACATCCTGGACTAAATAACTTAAAAGAAGTAAAACTAATTGCACTACTGTTTTCCAGACTGGAAAAAAAAAATCTCTGCAAGTGAAACTGTATAGAGTTTATAAAATGACTATGGATGGGGACTGTTTTCACTTTTAGATCAAAATGGGTTTATAAGTAGAACCTAGGGTTTCTAATTGACTTGATTTCTGGAAACGAAAACCCACGCTTTTATTATGGGAAGCTTCTTTAACTGCATTTAATATTGTAAAGTTTCGAGTCCCGCTGTAAAGATCATGTTTTGTTTCCCCAGGGCTTTCACTGTGATTTACTGCATTGCAGGCTGGAGGATAAAATATAAATAATTTAAAGAGAGAAGGTGCTTGATTCCTTATGCAAGCGGAAGAGTTGAAACTTGACTGAAGGACGTAAAACATTCACAACCTTAAGCTGAGGTGGGGGGATGTGGGGATTCAGGCAATTGTTTACAAACTTTGAATAACTGCAAAGGATTTATGGTTTGTGAAAAATTTGTACTGTGGAAAAGATAATAAATTGGAGACATTATTGTGTGGGACTGTGCTGATTTTTGTTGATAACACTCCACAAAAAAACACTATATGTTTTCTGGAGAGCTGTGTAAGCTGTCTTCTTGCTTAATTGCAGTATAAGAAATAGTGATGTTTTGGATGTAAGTTGTCAACAGATTTCTATTTTATATTGTTTGTCATATTTTTATGTAGTTTGAAATGTATAAATGTTCTAATATCAAGATTAACAAATATAAATTTATGGTGTATTTAGATTGTGTTGTATTAATTTGTAAGTATGATGTTCATTAAATTGGTGGGTTGTATAAGGGTAGCTTTTACTGTTAAAAAAACAGTAGAGAGTTACGTTTCATATGGCAACAAAATACATTAACATCTAGGGAGTTTCTACTTACACCACTTAAAAAATATGCTATCATAAATGATCTGGTTCCCGCAGTGCAGATAGATGTTTGGGTGAACAGCTGATACATATTAGTTAGAATGCTTTTTCAGCATTATGGCTACAATATATGTCTAACCCAGTGCTGTTTAGGTGAAAATGCTAATTGATAAACAAGAAGTTTCTTTTGAGATTTGCTTTAAAGAAATGCTTTAGTAAGAACATGAACGATTTCCTGATGTCTCCTGTAAATTGTGATTGTTCTCTGTTGTTAAAAACTTGAATGATATTTATATTGGCTGATTTTTATATACTTACTAGATTCAGTGCCGTAAGGGCAAACATTGATTGAAATGAACATAGTGTTTTGCACTAATGATAAGATAACCTGAGAGGTAGGATTGAGGAGCACAGGGTTGAAGGCTGTTGAAGAAGGGGAAAAGTTGTGCATGAAGAACTGAAAAGGATTCCAGAGTGTTCATTCAGAGTGAAGGGAAAACCTCATCCTCCTTTTTCTTATAACCAGACAGGGGGAGTTCTTCCCTTTGAAAATTGCAAAAAAAAAAAGAATGAGAACTTTGCAGTTGGAGGAATAGAAAAGGGAAAAGTTGCTGGAGCACGGAGTGAAGATGGGAGGAGCTGCCAGAAAAGCCGACTGCTGGTTCTGGGTTAGAGGGAGGTCTGCAGCAGAACCAGCTGGGGGCCAGCACTGCTGCTTAGAGCAGAGGCGGCTGGTCAAAGGGACTGTGGGCCGTATTCAGTCAGGGAGCGCATGCATTGTTTGTGCTCAATTTCAGACACTCGTTTATAAACACATTTAACCAAGGGATACTTACTGCTTTATGTTGCTTGTGATAATTATTTCACATTACTACAGTATACACATTTGTAAATTCAACAGGAAATAATTGAGTTTTGGAAAGCTACAGTAATTTCTGTATTATATCATTTATATGTGAAAAGTTGGGCATTTCTATAAGTTTTTTAAATTACCCATTTGTTACTTTATTTTGACATTTTAAAATTATGGTGTTTTCCTGACTTTAAAAGTAATATTTTCCTTACTGTAAAAAAACAAAAAAAAAATCGATGATAGAAAAGTATAAAGAAGAAAATAGCAAGCAGGTCAAATACTACTACCCCAAATAATCACTTTTAATATTTTAGTATGCTTTCTGCTAGATCTTTTTCTACATATTGATGTATATTTTACATAATTGAAATCATGCTATATATTCAATTTTATATCATGCTTTTTCACTTAATATAAGCATTATCCCAACATCATTAAAAAACTTAATGAACAACGTTTTAATGACTGTATAATAATATGCTATTGTATGGATTTACCATAATCTTTTTAAGTATTCCGTCATTAAACATTTGGCTGTTTCTAAATTTCTGATATGTGGAGTAAGAGCATTTCACATTTATTGAGCACTCTATGTGCCAGGTGCTGTTCTACACTCTGTTCTCATTTAATATTTACACCAACTCTGTCAGATAGATACTTTTATTATTATTACCATTTTACTGATAAAACTTAAGCCCAAAAAGTCAACTTGCTGATGGTTATATAGCTAGTGATAGAGCCATGTTCTTAATTTCTAAGTCATACTGCATAAATTCTAATCAACGCTTTGATTTCCTAGGGCATATAGTTTTAGAAGTTTACAGAAAAATATAAGGATTTTTAGTTCAAATGTTAATGTATATTTACATATGTATGTGTGTATATACGTATATATACACACACATGTAGTCTTACATGCCTTGGACATAACTTTTTAAGGTTTCTTATTCATATAACTGTGTTGATAACCACCCTCCATCCTGTGTTTCAATGTATATGAGTGCCCTTTGACTTCACATTACCCTTTCGAATTACCATTTGGTTAAAACTTTGTTAATTTAATAGGTAAATAATGTCTAGTAAGGTTGGAAAATTCTTTCACGTTTTCTGAGCCTTATGTATTTTTTATTTTAGTGAATTACTTATTTTTTACCCCATTAAGTTCTTGGAGTTCTACTGTTACTCTAAATCTTTTGCACAGTTAACTGTCTTTCAAATGTAGTCTTATAGATCTCCTGATTTAGGGTCTTGAATGGGAGAGTTTCACCTCGTTTATATGGTCAAGGTGGATTTTCCCAAAAAATTAGACAAGGGACAATACAGGAAACTGCTTAACTCATTCAGCAAATTGTTTAATAGCCTATCACATACTAAGCCTCATGATAAATTCTGAAGGTATAAAGACTAAGGTGACAGGGGCCTGCTTTAAAGGAACTTGGTATCCAAGCGAGGAAACAGATCAGTCAAAAGTCCTTGTAATGAGTGGAGCGATAGAAATGAAAAGTGAATGTTGGGGAGGTGGGGCAGGGAGAGGGATTGTGTAGTTCAGAAATATTTATTAAATCAAGGATAATTTAACGATGCTATTTTGTCAAGGACATGGAGAGATTGGCTGTGACAGAAACATACAGGACCAAAGGCAAGTTAGTTTTAGGGTTTCTACTCACTAGTAGTCTGGTTCCAGCAAATGAGCTTGCAGTTACTAAGCTCCAGGGAAACACCTGCTACTAACTGTGAGGGTGCTTATTTGGAGCAAAGTGTTTGCCAGGAGGACCGCATTTAAGCAATCTCATATAAGCCCAGATAGTACTGATTAAAGACAGTTTCCTCCCCACATCCCCACCTCTCAAACAGGGTAGGCTTTGTTGAAAGACTACCCTTCGGATCTATCAGGGTAGGCCTGATGCCATCTTCAATCAGCTGATGTCAAGTGAGCATTGGGACAAGTTTTAGGATTTGACCTCAGTCTCGTGATTGGGCTTTTCTGGGTATCTACAGAGTCTCTGAAGTGGCTCTTAAAGGGTCCTGTCTAGAGCCGTGTTTCTTACAGGCCCAGATAGGAGATGGTGGAGAAGCCTCAGTTCACATCTTGATTTCCTGTTAGTGTGATGCGATTGAGACAGTTGTCTCGCATTCTCTCATGAGTTGCAGTGTTGATGGCCGGAGTCTTCAGCATCCAGGTGATCCAGTTTTTACTGGATATGTTGCAGTATCTTCATCAACCTCCAAAGGTGAGGGAGAGCAGCGAGCTGAAAGTAAGGGGGCAGTTCACCTCCGCCTGGTGAGAGCTGCTCAGCGCCAGGAAGTCATAGTAGCTCAGCCATTCTCAATCACTAGTCCTTGAAGCAATGGCCAAGCTTCCGCTTCCCACATTGTGCTGTTTTGCCCTGCCAGGTTCTAGTTCCCTATAAAAGTAGGACTCTAAGAAATCTTATGTGGGTCAAAATAGTTCATCTCTTGCTTCCGATTTACTCCATTTCATTTGGTTCTATCATTAGCAGCCATCCAGTGTTGCAATCCTCATTCTTAAGAACATCCTCTGTGTACTCTGTAAGCACCACCTCTTTAATGGAAGCATCTTAGCTCTAAAATATCTACATAAGCTAATTTTCCCATATGTGAAAATGTCAACTGCTGAAATACTTTTAAAGACCTCTGGCTTCTAGGGTGTGGTGACATCAGATTTTAAGGAAATTGAAGGTCACTAGCTCTAAGGTACTGGAAAATGTTTCGAAAATAAGAAATGTGGCCTTGTTTGATTATTCGCCACGAAAAAGGTTTCTGTTATTCAAGATGTGTATCTGTAGCAAAAAGTACAATGACAAGAAATTTAAAGGGGTGTTGTGTGTGCGGTGGGGGGAAGGGTGTAAAAGGAAGCCTGGGTGCAATAGTGAACTGCTATACTAGAGTTTGCCTTTGACTTAAAGGTAAGAAAATGAACCTGTAAAAAGGCCGGGGCATGAGATCTTGTGAAAGGAGGAAGGAGAGAGGAGGGGAAGGGTGCATTTTTTGTCAACACACCAAATCTTGTCAGTTTCCTTCCCGAATATCTCAGGAAATGTCCCACTTCTTTACCGTCCTGGGGCTTTGCGTCTCCATTTCTCATATGACTCACTTCAAAAAGCTAACTGAACCCCGCCTCACCGCCTGCTTCATCCTTTCATTGGTGAGCTTTCTAAGTTACACAGTGGATGTTCTCTGAATAAAATTTTTCTATGTCTTTTGTTGCCTGTGGGATAAAATATAAACTTAACCAAGACTAGCAAAGATCCTTGATGTTCTGTGCCCTGCTTACTCCTCTGGCCTCATGGCTTTTGTGGACATAGCCTAATCAATCACACAGAACTTCATGCAATTTCTGGAGAAAGGCAGGCTGCTGCTTTTGCCTGGAATGTCCTCTTCTTTCTTAGGCAACTAATGCTAAACCTTTAACTCAGATTATCTCTAGGAAGCCTTCCATACATGCCCCAACCTGGGTGAGATACCACTTCTGTGAATGTGCAGAATTTCCTTTTCCTTTCCTTTCCCTTTCCATTTCCCTTTTTTTTTCTTTTCTTTTTTTCTGAGACAAGGTCTCACTCTCGCCTAGGCTGGAGTGCAGTGGCACAATCATGACACACTGCAGCCTCGGCGTCCCCGAGTGTTCAGATGATCCTCACACCTCAGCCTCCCGAGTAGCTGGGACTGCAGGTGTGCGCCGTCATACCCAGTTTCTTTTGTATTTCTTTTTTGTAGAGCTGTTTCTCCATGTTGTCCAGGCTAGTCCTGAATGCCTGTGCTGAAGCCATTAAATGTGCAGAATGTTCTGTATTTATTGTGGCACTTGACACATCATATTGCAATGACCTGTTTGTTTGCCCAATAGACGGCACTACCTAAGTGCAGAGACTTGGCTTTGTGTAGCTTCAGACTCCCAAGAACTGGCACTTTAGGCATTGAATACATTGCATGCCTTGGGTGAATAAATGAACAACACTGTTGCTGCCTTCAAGTCCCAGGTCGTTAAAGGCCATCACAAATGCAATGATTAGAAAATAGTTCGAGAGTACTACCCAATACAAGTGAGTGTTATTTTCACTCACTTGTGTATATATGCTATTTTCATTGTCTTATAGGAGGATTCCAAGAAAGGAGGAGATCAAAGTGGCATGAAGTGACTAGTATGCCCAGCATGTTTTCTTGGAGAAACATATTTTTAGAGCTGAACGCTGAAGGAAGAGTGATGTCTGAAGAGGCCCAATAGAAGGAACACATTCTTTCCTTTCAGGTTTTTTGCTTAGTCAAGTGATTTCGCCTATCCAGTCTTGGTCTCCACCACCTCTCCCGCACTCAGCATTTAATGGCCATACTACATATCTGGTAATTAATGTGATTTCTTGTATTGTTAGATCTTATTTCAACAGTTATATAGTGAGAGAATACAATGTGCTGTGTGCAGGGCAAACAATACAAGAAGCATAGTTCTTCCCTACTTTGTGGAACAAATCCATAAGTAGTCATTTAAATTACCGAGCTTGTTATTAGTGCTATGAAAAAAGGATTCACAGTGCTGTGAGACTACTTAAAGGAGGCCTAACCTG
The DNA here is from genome assembly GCA_963573385.1 of Cacajao melanocephalus. Classification (NCBI taxonomy): domain Eukaryota; kingdom Metazoa; phylum Chordata; class Mammalia; order Primates; family Pitheciidae; genus Cacajao; species Cacajao melanocephalus. The sequence continues at coordinate 17,649 of CAUYLG010058093.1, forward strand.
ACTTGAAGGCGGCCATGGGCTTCGCTGAGGAAGTGGCATTTGAGCTAAAGAGAGAAGAGTAGAAAGCACAACTTTGACCTTAGGGTTTTTGACAGGATTGCGTTCAGCTGCAAGTCACAGAAAACACAACGAAGCAGATTTACCCATCCTGAATTGCCTGATGGCCCAAGGTAACCACTGACATCACATTGACATGCCAGGCAGGAAGGAGAAGGGCAAAGGCAGGACGGTGTGTGCCAGTGGATGCTACTCCCTTATAAAGAGCTTTGTGGGAAGCCTTACCCAACAACCTCACTTTTCAGCTCATTGGCCAGAACTGAGATGCCATGTAGTCATCCTCAGCTAGAGAAGCTGATAAATATAGTGAGTTAGCACTGATTCATTGATTAATCGATTGTATGCTTCTGCCCTCAAACACCGTTGGGGTTCTACTGATAAGAAAGAAGAAGGGAGTGGATTTTGAGAAGAATTAAAAATGGCTGCTGCAGGCATAAGCCCAGTTCTCATGCCTAGCTTTACCCAGGAACGCTGCTCTTCAGGACAAGTGTGTGTGCATGTGCATGTATGAGTGTGCGTGTGCATGACTGTGCATGTGTGTGAATGGAGGGGTGTCAGTCACGTGCTTGATCTTGAGATAAATTTTAAAATATTTGTGTTTCTACCATGGGCCAGAAATCTTTCTAGACGCTAGGAATATAGTAAATAGACAAAAAAACCCGCACCCATGGGGCTTACATTCTGGTGGTGCAGACAGTAAACAAATAAATAAAATATGCAATATGTTAGGTGAAGGGACTAGGGAGTGCCCAGGATGGTGGAGATAGTGGGTCTCAGTTTTAACTTGGGTGGTCAGGGAAGACCTATGTTAAGTAGATGGTAGCATCTTTGTAATGAGATGAAGGAAGTGAGGGACAGTCATGGAAATGCCTAGAAAAGAACATCCCAGGCAGAAATGGAACAGTCCAGAACAACAGGTATCAAGGCCTTGGGTTTCCTTTGTATTCCTGGTGTATGTTTGTTTAGTAGATTCTCAATTTTAAAAAATTTGATTTCTTCCTGTGAACATGGGTACAGTTTTACTACGTGAAAGGGCACCTCTGTAGCGGCACCTAGGGCTTTCCTCCCCCTTTGGAAAAAACAAAGTGCCTGAATGCTCATCTTGATACGTTGCTAAGTGTCTTTTCCCACCTCTCTCCCTCTCCTGAATCCTGTTTCCTTATTTTGGGGGGGATTATGTGCTGTAATAATTATGAAAATGGACTTCAGAGTCTGATAGCTCTGAGCATGAGCTCTGGTATTTGTTACCTATGACATGGGACAACTAACTTACCTCTCAGAGCCTGTTTTCTCAGGGATGAAGCGGGGATGCTAATGCTGCCTCACTATTGCTGTGGGCATATCATGAGTTGATGCCTGAGAAAGGCTTACCACAGTGCTGGGTCCTTCTCAAGCAGTTCCCTTGCAAGTAAGTCTTCTGACCCTTCTCCCCTTCCTTGTGATCTTCCGCCCTGTGTCACATGGAATGTCTTGGGGGTAGGTCAAGTGCTGACTCTACGAAAAAAGAACTCTTTACTCCTTACCAGTGTGTGAGAGCCCCATGGCACACTGACGTTCTTCAGTGAAGTCATATTTACCAGCCTGTTCTCGCATCTCATCCAAAGTCTTTTGAGAGGTTGAGTTGAGACTCAACCTATTACTTGAGTGACAGAAACCAAGGATGCTCATGTGGAAATCTTATCATTTTCTGCAGGTGTCTACCTGAGGACTCATTATCCCTAACCTCTTCCTGTGCCTTTTTGGCCAAAATTGCCTACTTTTCCAGGGGGCCAACTCCTTTGCTTCCACGTCTCCTTTTCAGCCTTGTTATGGATCCTTGATATCACCCACGTTTTCTGTGTCCATTAGCCTCAAGCTGGCTTTCCTTCCTACATTGACCTATCCCAATCCGACAGTACATCATTGCAATCACTCGAGCTTTCTCCTGCACATCCCTGATTTCCCACCACAGATGAGTACAGCCAGCTCCCTTTTTACCCCTGACTCCCAGGTTATTCCAATAAGGTCCCTTTCCTGTTTCCATCAGTGAATTCGAATCTATATGATCTCTTCCAATAATCTACCGCACCACCCAATCGTCACTCTCAGGAACAGACCGCTCCTTCGGTATGAACATCTTCAAATTCTTGCCCTTAACTTGCAAAATTGTGTGTATGTGTGGGTACACATATAGCCAGCCTTTCCTCCTTTCTTCGTTATCAGAGGAAAAGTTATTTTTGTAATCAAGAGTCACCCAGCCATTTGTGTGTTGAATTTTTTGCCCTCCTGCTCTTTCTGGGGTTTAACTCATTAATTGCCTCATTTACTGTTTCTCTAACATCACTTTCCATGGATTTTTTTCACATTAAGAAATAAGCTCAAATCTTTATCTTAAAAAAATAATCTTTACTCTATTGCTTTCATATCTTATCCAAGCATCTAGGAAGATAGCCAATGATTATGTATCAAGGTTTTTTTTTTTTTTTTTAAGGGAACTGGTTTCAAAGAATCATTAAACTCATTAATGAAGGGGCCAGCAGTATGGTAAAGCTGAATTAAAGAAAATGTAAAGGACTGGGCATATAAAGTCATGGCAATAAGATAGTTTAATTACATACAAAATAAACCATAGCCTTGGGGTTATAATATTTTCATTTGCATCTCTCCAGGGATGAGTTTCATTTTCCTTCCTATTGAGAATAATTCATATTGCTATCAGTTTTCTACAATTAACATCCATCCTTACAAAGTTGAAAAATATCCTAAATAGTAAATAAGTCAAATAAAGGCATACACTCCTAGAGAATCAGAACTCCACGTAGGCCAGCTACGCTATGTTCAACACAGCACGAAAAGGTCATGTAAAAATCTCTTTTGCTTAATTCCAGGTTTTGTACACTGTCTTTTTTTAGGAAAATAAAAAATTAATTTAGATAAAAGGATAGCTATGGAGCTATTCAGTAAAATGTTCAAACATGTACCAATGTGGACAGGAGAAAGGTAAGTTGCTGCCACTGCTGCTGATTTTGAAGCAGTTTTTCGGTTTTCAGGAAGATCTTAGAAGAAAGTACAGGTGACTCTAGGTCAGACACCACTAAATGGAAGTTCTTTCAAAAGATGAAAAGATGACATGGGGTAAGGGAGAGGGATGACCTCATAGGCTTCATTGCAGTCCAAAATTCTCTTGAGATGAAGCAATTTGCAAGTTTTATGAATGAAATGTAGACTTGAACTACTCCATGAATCCTAGCAGACAGGCCAAAGTCCCCGGCTCAATAAAGGAAACCTGAATTCAGATGAAAACAGCCACTTAGAGAAAACCATTTCCCCACCTGTCTATACTCAATGTCTGTCTATACTCCAAATTTAGGGCAGGTGTTAGGCTCCTATGTCAATTTCTTTTTAAAATATATTTTTTATTTCCATAGGTTTTGGAGGAACAGGTGGTGTTTGCTTAAATGGATAAGTTCTTTAGTGGTGATTTCTGAGATTTTGGTACATCTAGGCTCACTGCAACCTCTGCCTCCTGGATTCAAGAGATTCTCATGCCTTAGCCTCCTGAGTAGCTGGGATTACAGGTGCCCACCACATGCCAGGCTATTTTTTGCATTTTTAGTACAGGCTGGTTTTCAACATGTTGGCCAGGCTGGTCTTGAACTTATGACCTCAGGTGATCCACTCACCTCGGCCTCCCAAAGTGCTGGGATTACAGACATGAGCCACTGCACTCAGCCATATGTGCCTATTTTTATACCAGTACCATGCTGTTTTGGTGAGTATCACCTTGTAGTATAGTATGAAGTTGGGTAATGTGATACCTCCAGCTTTGTTCTTTTTGCTTAGTCTTGCTTTGGCTATGTGGGCTCATTTTTAATTCCATATGAATTTTAGGGGTTTTTTTCTAGTTCTGTAAAAATGATGATGGTATTTTGATGGGAACTGCGTTGAATTTGTAGCTTGGTTTTGGCAGTACAGTCATTTTCACAATACTGATTCTACCCATCCATGAGCATGGGGTGTGTTTCCATTTCTTTGTATCATCTATGATTATTTCTTTCAACAGTGTTTTACAGATTTCCTTGTATCGGTTTTTCACATCCTTGGTTAGATATATTTTTTAAGTATTTTATTTTATTTTGCAGCCATTGTAAAAGGAATTGATTTCTTAATATGATTCTCAGCTTGGCTGCTGTTGGTATATAGCAGTGCTACTGATTTGTGTACCTTGATTTTGTATCCTGAAACTTTGCTGAATTCATTTAACAGTTCCAGAAGTTTTTAGATGAGTGTTTGGGGTTTTCTAGGTATGTGATCATACCATTGGCAAAGAGTGACAGTTTGACTTCTTCTTTACCTATCTGAATGCCCTTTATTTCTTTCTCTTGTCTGATTGCTCTGGCTAGGAATTCCAGAACTACGTTGAATACATGTGGTGAAAGTGGGCATCCTTCTCTTGTTCCAGTTCTCAGGGGGAATGCTTTCAACTTTTTTCTGTTCAGTGTAAAGTTGGCTGTGGATTTGTCATAGATAGCTTTTATTACCTTAAGGTTTGTCCCTTCTATGCTGATTTTGCTGAAGGTTTTAATCATAAAGTGATGCTGGATTTTGTCAAATGCTTTTTCTGTGTCTATTGAGGTGATCATCTGATTTTTGTTTTTGATTCTGTTTATGTGGGTATCACATTTATTGACTTGCATATGTTAAACCATCCCTTCATTCCTGGTGTGAAGCCCACTTGATCATGGTGGATTATCTTTTTGATGTGCTGTTGGACTCAGCTAGTATTTTGTTGAAGACTTTTGTATCTATGTTTATCCAAGATATTCATCTGTAGTTTTCTTTTCTTTTCTTTTCTTTTCTTTCTTTTTTTTTTTTTTGTTAGTCCTTTCCTGGTTTTGGTATTAGTGTGATACTGGCTTCATAGAATGATTTAGGGAGGATTCCTCTTTCTCTATTTTTTGGAATAGTTTCAATAGGATTAGTACCAATTCTTCCTTGAATGTCTGATAGAAATCAGATGTTAATCCATCTGGTCCTGGACTTTTTTTGTTGGCAATTTTTTATTACCATTTCAATCTCACTGCTTGTTATTGATCTGTTCAGGGTTTTTCTTTCTTCCTGGTTTAATCTAGGAAGGTGGTATATTTCCAGAAATTTATCCATCTTCTCTAGGTTTTCTAGTTGGTGCATGTAAAGGTGTTCTTAGCAGCCTTGTCTTTTGTATTTCTGTTGTATCAGTTATAATACCTCCCATTCATTTCTAAATGAGCTTATTTGGATCTTGTGTCTTCTTTTCTCGGTTAATCTCACTAATGGTCTATCAATTCTATTTATCTTTTCAAAGAACCAGCTTTATATTTCATTTATCTTTTGTATTTTTTTTGTTTCAATTTCATTCAGTTCTGCTCTGATTTTGGCTATTTCTATTCTTCTGCTGGGTTTAGGTTCGGTTTGTTCTTGTTTCTCTAGTTCCTTGAGGTGTGACCTTAGATTGTCTGTTTTTGCTCTTTCAGATTTTGTGACATAGACATTTAATGGTATGAACTTTCCTCTTAGCTCTGTTTTTGCTGTATCCCAGAGGTTATGATAGGTGTGTCACTATTATCGTTCCGTTCAAGGAATTTTTTAAATTTCCCTTTTGATTTCAAGATTGTTGACCCAGGGATCATTCAGTAGCAGATTATTTAATTTCCACATACTTGTATGGTTTTGAGGGTTCTTTTTGGGTTGATTTTCAATTTTATTCCATTGTGGTCTGAGAGAGTACTTGATATAATTTTGATTTTCTTAAATTGTTGAGACTTGTTTTGTGGTCTATCATGTGGTCCCTCTTGGAGACTATGTGCTGATGTATGTGCTGATGAATAGAATGTATGTATATTCTGCAGTTGTTGGGTAGAATGTTCTGTAAATATCTCAAGTCCATTTGTTTCAGGGTATAGTTTAAGTCCATTGATTCTTTATTGACTTTCTGTCTTGATGACCCGCCTGGTGCTGTCAGTGGAGTAGTGAAGTTCCCTACTATTACTGTGTGGCAATCTATCTCATTTCTTAGGTCTGGTGGTAATTGTTTTATAAATTTGAGAGCTTCAGTATTCAGTGCATATACATTTAGGATTGTGACACTTTCCTGTTAGACTAGTCCTTTTATCATTATACAATGTCCCTCTTTGAGTTTTTTTTTAGCTGTTGCTCCTTTAAGTCTTTTTTGTCTGATATAAGAATAGCTACTCTTGCTCGCTTTTGGTGTCCACTTGCATGGAATATCTTTTTCCACTTTTACCTTTAAGTTTATATTTACTTTAAATTTATGTGAGTCCTTATGTGTTAGGTGAGTTTCTTGAAGACAGCAAATACTTGTGAATTTCTGTGAATTCTTATCCATTCTGCTATTCTACATCAGTTCTGAGATGTGAGGTACTATTCTGTTCTTTGTGCTAGTTGTTGCCCAAATACCTTTTTTTTTTTCATTATGTTATGGTTTTATAGGCCCTGTGGGATTTATGTTTTATGGAGGTTCTATTTTGGTATATTTTGAGGCTTTGTTTCAAGATTTAGAACTCCTTTTAGCAGATCTTGTAGTGCTAGCTTGGTAGTGGTGAATTGTCTCAACACTCGTTTGGCTGAAAAATACTTTATCTTTCCCTCATTTATGAAACTTAGTTTTACAGCATACAAGATGATAATTGTTTTGTTTAAAAAGGCTAAAGATAGGACTCTGTTCCCTCCTAGCTTGTAGGGTTTCTGTTGAGACATCTGCTGTTAATCTGATAGGTTTTCTGTTTTCCTTTATAGATTACCAGATGCTTTTGCCTCACAGCTCTTAAAATTCTTGACTTTAGATAATCTAATGACTTATGTGTCTAGGTGATGATCTTTTTGCAATGAATTACCTGGATGTTCTTTGAGCTTCTATTTGGATGTCTAGCTCTCTAGTCAGACCAGGGAAGTTTTCCTCAACCATTCCCTCAAACAAGTTTTCTAGACTTTTTTTTTTTTCTTTCTCAGTAACACCAATTATTCTTAGGTTTGGTCATTTAACATAACCCCAAACTTCTTGGAGGCTTTGTTAATTTCTTTCGATTCTTTTCTCTTTGTCTTTGTCATATTGGGTTAATTTGAAAGGCTTGTCTTTGAACTCTGAAGTTCTTTCTTCTACTTGTTCAATTCTATTATTGAAACTTTCCAGTGTATTCTGTGTTTCTCTAAGTGTGTCTTTTATTTCCAGAAGTTGTGATTGTTTTTTTATTGGTTCTATTTATTTCTCTAGAGATTTTTTTGGTCCATATTCTGTACTATTTAAAAAATTTCTTTAAATTGGTTTTCACCTTTCTCTAGTTCCTCTTTGAAAAGCTTAATAATCAGCCTTCTGAGCTGGTCTGATCTTTTGGGGGTATTAAAAACCTTGCTTTGTCATATTACCAGATTTGTTTTTCTGTTTCCTTCTCATTCGGGTAGACTATGTCAGAGGAAAGATCTGGTGTTCAAGGGCTGCTGTTCAGATTATTTTGTCCCATAGGGTGGTCCCTTGATGTGGCACTCTCCCTCTTCCACCAGGGAGGGGGCTTCCTGAAAACCAGACTGCAGTGATTGTTACTGCTTTTCTGGGTCTACCACCCAGCAGAGCTACAGGGCCCTGGGCTGGTACTGGAGAGTGTCTCCAAAGAGTCCTGTGATGTGATTCGTCTTTGGGTCTTTCAGCCATGGATATTAGCACCTGCAGGAGAGTGAAGTGGACTCTGTGAGGTCCTTGGTTGTAGCTTTTTTTCATGCACTGGTTTTCTCAAATGCTGGTTGTGCCAGAGGTTGGTTGGCCTCCAGCCAGAAAGTGATGCTTTCAAGAGAGCATCAGCTGATACAAGCTTGCCCTAAGGTCACCTAGATAAGTATTCAGGTTTCTCTGGTAATGGGCAGAGCCACAGAACTCGCAAGAGATTATGTCTTTTGTCTTCAGCTACCACAGCGGTAGAGAAAAACCATCAGGTGGGGGCAGGGATAGGTGTGCCTGAACTTCAACTTTCCTTGGGTGGGGCTTGCTGTGGCCAAGGTGGGCGGTGGGGAGGTGGTTCTCAGACCAATGGAGTTATGTTCCCAGGAGGATTATGATGTTCCCAGGAGGATTATGGCTGCCTTTGCTGTGTTATATAGGTTGCCAGGGAAGTGGGGGAAAGCCAGCAGTGACAGGTCTCACCCTGTTCCCACACAGCCAGCAAGGCCATTCTTACTCTTGCCACCAGCACCAAATTTGTATCTAGGCAGAGGGAAAGCAGGGCTGAGATCTCGCCCCAGGCTACAAGCCTCCCCACTGAGAACGCAGGCGGGGCTTTCAGGCCCTACCCTTCCCCACTTGTTTCTGTGCTCATATCTGCACTTCCTGTTTGCTACCTTGGAAAGTTCCGCCCAGGAAGGTTCATACTCATGAAATTATTACAAAATTCATCTGGAAGTTTCTTTCTGCCTGTGGCCCTTCCTCAGTTCTACTGGCAGGCCTCCCCAAGGACCCCTTTGAGATACAGCCGGAAATGGCTTCCCTGGGGACTGGAAGTGCCCACAGGACTCTTCTCACTGCTTCTTCTACCTTTATATTTCACTGGGCTCTCTAAGTTTATTTCAGCTCTAGGTAAAGTTAAATCCTCCCATGATTAGAATTTTCAGGTCCTCCAGGAAGGATGTATGTTTGAAGGCAGGCCTTCCCCTTCTCACACTTTGGGCACTCACAGTTTTTTGGCTATCTTATGGAGGTGGCAGCAGCAAGCCGCTTCCTTCAAAGAGTCTGTGAATTACTTTAGTTTCCCTGGTACGTTCCTGCAGTAGTCCTTGGAGCAAAAATTCACAATGTGAGTCTCCACACACTGTCCTATCTGTCCAAGTGGGGGCTGATAGTCCTGCCTCCTAGCTGCCATTTTTCTTCCTTCTTGAACATTTTTTCTAACAGCCACCCTCTGTGATCATAAATAATCCCTGAATATTACTCTTGATCTCAAAAGCTGTTATTTTATTTTATTCTGTTTAATCGACAATGCAGCAAGAAGCGTTAATTAATACATGTAAATTTCCTTGAAGTATGGTCAGCAAATCCAGTGCCGTATAGTGTTAAGCAACTAATAAGGCCAAAAAATTAACCTCCGCCATAAGAACTAACAGGGAATCTAGTGTTGTGTTTTCAACAGGCTATATTATTCCAGAGAACTTTGTATCACTCTTATTTGTGCACATGTTCTGAAGCTAGAAAACCAACCCCAAGAAACTAATTTCTACCAGTGTTGCCTGGAGTACCTGTAAACGTTGATGAATTTATTTTCTTGGCCTCTTCCTCCTCCCACTTCCAATCTGCAAAGGTGCTTAGTCTGCTAGGAAGTGATTCTCTCCTTTACCTAAACATCCAGAACTCCAAAAGCCACAGAATAGACCAGTCTCCTGGGAGGGCTTTGTGAGCCTTGGTTCCACATACGAAGCACAACTCCTGTTCTCAATGGGGGCTTGCCATATCTGCTTAAATAAGATTTATTTTAATACAACACTTTAAGGCTTCGGTTATACAATTATTTTTTTTCCCCTGACTTTATCTTAACAACAACAACAACAAGAGCTTCTTACTGGCTCCTTGCAAAAACTACCTTGCTTTTAAAGGCAAAGAGACGTAAAACTCTGTCTCTGCATTTTGAGGTGTCAGTGATAATAAAACACTATTTAAATAATATTTCATTTTAGCATGCGAAAACACAGTCTAAAATAGGGGTAAGCAAACTTTTATTGTAAAGGGCCAGATAATAAATGTTTTCAGTTTTGTAGGCCATAAGTGTCTCATGCAAGATTTATGCTCGAATCTGCCATTGTAACATGAAAGCAGACATAGACAATATGTAAAAAGTGGACATCCCTGGATTTTGCCTGTCATGGGCTGCATTTGACCTGTAGTGAGCTGAATTTAGCCCACAGACAGTAGTTTGGTGACCCTTAGTTTAAAGGCTAGGGATAAATCAAGAAGAAAAAAAGGATTCACTGTATGCCTGTAATAAAATGGAATATTAAAAATAATGCTAATACGCAATAAGTAAATTAAAAATATCACAAACAACCACAATTATATTCATTTTGTCCGTTCATTCAGTCTCATGCAATTATTACTTGCACTGACTGGTTCTTGACACTACAGTCTGCTTTTACACAGCTGCTGCTTCCATACTAAAAAAGCCCTGAAACTCCTGACCCACTCCCTTGCTGCAATCTGTAGTTGTCTAAGTGGTATCAGTTTGGAAGTTTGTACTCATTTAAGTAATGAGTCTATTACTTACAGTATTGATTGTCCTTTTCATTGAGGTTCTGAGGATGTCTGTCTGTTCAAAGACTATTTTTTAGCTTGTAGCTTGTAGCAGAATCTTCAAGTTAGTATGAGAGAAAAGCCAGAAGTTGATGACAGGACTCAATGGTGGTGGGACATTTTTAAAAATTACAGTAATTGATCATATAGAATGGAAGAGAGCGAAATTATTTACAAAGATGCTATGAATAACTAGTTTATAAGATTTGCATCAATATGTCCCCTGAGGGTAAGGACATATTACAGTGAGGACACTGACAACTCTTTGGGACTTTCCTAAAATGTAAAATCTCAGAGAAAAAAATACGCCAGGGAAGGCTGAGCTCTTTTCCACGGGACAGCTCTCCCCATTTAGGTCTCAGGTAGCTCTCATCTTTATGTTTATACTTGATCCAGTCCTTAACCCTTTTCTCTTACCAGCTGTGTGTTTTTTCTGAGAAGTTTTACCCCTTGATATAATATCAAGTGTTCTGTACTAACAATTTGTAATTTTATACATCCTGCCCATTCCTCATAATCTGCTCCCTATATAGCTCCTCTTGTAGGTTTCAGAATCTCTAAAATGCAACCTGTTCAAAGCAGAACATACAGGGACTTTCATTTCTGGCTCTGATAAGAGTAAGTGATCTGCCATAAGCAAATATAAAAGAGGTCAGTAAGTATGAGGAAGTTAGTTTCAAGCACTGAAAAACAAGTAATGTGAGACCATGTTCCTTGGGAGAAGAGAAACACATCAGGTGAACCACACAGTCATTGTAGCTTTCTGTCTGGTACATGTTTTGGACTTCAGTGCAGGTGAGGAGCATGTGGGTTTCCTATGGGTTCTTCGCTCAGGGCTAGGTGGCACATACACAGAGTGAGTCTTCATGAGGCTTAGCAGAGAGTAGCTTTTGATTGGCTAGGGGTTGTATGGGATTGTGAGACACTGGAGTTTTGGCCAATCCAACATTCCAAGATGAAATATTTTCAAGGAATGCTTCAGACCTCATAAAGGCCACATGCTAGGAGTAGAATCATGTTCTAGGGTAGAGGTCAGAAAACTGTGACCAAATGTGGCTTATGGGCTTATTTTTGTGCATCACACGGGCCAAGAATAATTCTGCATTTTAGAAGCAGCAGCATCAGGAGAAGGTGAAGGAAGAGGAGGAGGGGGGAAAGGAGAGGAAGAAGGAAAGTGAGACAGAAACCATATTTGACTCACAACGGCCAAAATATTTACTACCTAGTCCTATGCAGACAATATTTGCCAACTCTTGCAATAATGTCCTGGACTAGGAATAAATATAGAACAGAACCACCCTAAAAAAGAAATAAAACCAAGCCAGAGTAGGGAAACCTGCCACCAACTGACTGTTTTGTAGAACAAAACTAACCTTCTTTAAAGAAGACAACATAATCCAGACTCTTCATAATGTATCACCCATAATGCCCAGCATACAACAAAAACATTTCTAGACATACCAGAAATTAGAATTACATTACTGATGATCAAGGGAACAAAACCTAGTCGATGGGAATAGAGTTTGATATGATTCAGACATTGTTAAGACTAAAAGTTTAAGACTGTCATTACAAATATGTTCAGAGATAAAAAGAAAAAAATGGACACAAGAAGTGAACAGGTGGGAAACCTCAGTAGAGAAATGAGCATTATAAAAAGAACCAAGTGGAAATTCTGTAACTGAAAGGTGTGGTGTTAGAAATGAAGACTTTCCTGGGTGGGTTTGACAGCAGATTGGAGACTTCACAGGAAAAAGTACAGTGAACGTGAAGACAGATCAGTAAAAATTATTCCATCTGAAGAAGAAAGAGAAAAAAGATGTAAGACGAAAATAATGAACAGAGACTCAGCAATCATGTGAGATTATTAAGTCGTCTAACTTCCACATAACTGAGATTCAAGAAAGGGATAAAGGAGAGAATGGGCAGAAAAAATACTTGAGAAAATAATGCCTGAAAAATCCCAAAATTGGGTAGAAAAAAATTAATATTCATCCAAGACGCTCAGTAAATCCCAAACACCATGAGTACAAAAAGAACTCCACTTAGACAGAAAATCTTAAAATAAGCCAAGGAAAAAACAACCCAACACAGGAGAAAAATGATGCATATGACAAATATTTTCTCCTGGGAAGCAATGAGGTACAGAAGATGTGTAAGAACTTAAACACGTGGAAAGAAGAAGGAAAACTGTCAGCAAAGACAGGTGTTTTCATGCTAACTTTATCCATCCAGCATGAATACCCTTCAAAAATTAGAATAAAATAGATTTTCAGATCCATTTTTAAAAGCTAAGAAAATGTGTTGCCAGCAGATCTACACTATGAGAAATGCTAACAAAAGTTCTTTAGCCTCCAAAGAAATGATATTAGATGAAAACTCAGATCTATGGAAAGTAAAGCAAAGCACTGGAAATTTTAAATATATGGATAAATACAACAAAGACTGTTTTATTCTCAATTTCTTTATCTTTTTTTAAATTAAGACAAATCAGAAGATGAAAAGAAATTGTTTCCTTTTAAATACAAGGTCTTGCTATATTGGCTGGGCTGGTCTTGAACTCATGGCCTCAAGTGATCCTCCTGCCTCAGCCTCCCAAGCTACTGGGATTAAAGGAGTAAGCCACTGTGCCCGGGCTTACTTCTCAGGTTCTTTAACAAACACATAATACTTTGAAGCAAAGGTAATGTTGCATTTTGAAATGTACAATATATGTTGAATAAAATATGACAGTAGTTGCTCAGGGGACAAGAATGAAACTATGCTCTTGAAAGTACCTTGCATTTCACATGAAGTGGAATATTACTCTGCAGTGTGAGATACGGTAAGGGTAACTGTTGTACCCTTTAGAGCAGCCACTATGAAAAATAAGACATAGCTAAAACCTCAATGGAAGACATAGAATATTAAAATTCTGGTTAATTCAAAAGAAAACCAGCCAGGAGAGATGAAGGAGCTAGAACAAACAAGACTGGAAAGGCTGGGCGCAGTGGCTCGCGCCTGTAATCCCGGCACTTTGGGAGGCCAAGGTGGTAGATCGTGAGGTCAGGAGTTCAAGACCAGCCTGGCCAACATGGTGAAACGGTCTCTACTAAAAATAGAAAAACTAGCCAGGCACTGTGGTGTGCGCCTGTAATCCCAGCTACTCCGGAGGCTGGGGCAGGAGAATTGCTTAAACCTGGGGAATGGAGGTTGCAGTGAGCCGAGACCGCACCACTGCTCTCCAGCCTGGGTGACAGAGCAAGACAAAAAAGAAAAAGAAAAAAAAGAAAAAAGACTGGAAAAACACAAAACAAATAGTAAGATAAAGCTATTAAACCCAGTCTTAATAATAATTACTTAAAGTGAACTGACAAAACTCTTCATTCAAGAGGCAAAGATCTTCTGACTGAATAAAAATGTTAAGACCCACAGTGTATTGCCCATAAGTGATATAATTTAAGTATAAATACACACATAAAAAAGGAGGGAGAAATTACATATCACAAAATAGTACACATAAGAAAGCTGGTATGCTTCCATTAACTTCACACAAAGTCGCGTTCAAAACAAAGACTATTACTACGTATAAAGAGGGACATTTCATAATGAGGAAAAAGTTAATTCACCAGCAGTGCACAAACATCCTAAATATGTGTGTTTATATAATAAGTACATGATAGCAGAGCTTTGAAACGCATGAAACAAAAACTCATGGAATTAAGGCAATAACCAGACAAATCCACAATTACAAGTGTACATTTCAACACTCGTTTTTCATACATTGACACAATGGAACAAGAAAGAGAAGGGCGAGTTGGGAGGCTGCACCTCCCTCACCTCCCTTACTGCTCATGCCCCAGGACCCTTTTCCTCCCAGTGTCTCCCATACACATATTTAAAATGTCCTTCTTTAATCTGTTTATCAGAAGTATCTGGAATCAGCTAAAAAAATTGTGATATACATGTCATGGTTTTCTTTGTTCTGTGACAGTTATAACCCTTTCATTATTTAATCAAGAGGGAAAACAAGCTGGCGCACCATGGGGCAAATTAGTTGAAAAGTGCAAATCAATGCAACATCTCAACGTGCTTGGCACTGTGTCTACTCTCTGCAAGAATGTTTTTACTCAATAGAGACACATAGGGAGCCTGGAATCACTTTTATCTAAGTCTCTTTTGGTTATTTGATATCATTGTGGCCATCGTTAGTTATAATTTTTTTCCTTGTTCATTGCTGTGATTATTTAAAACAACATCAGAACAACAGCTCCTGTCTCCTTTGGCAATTTCTGTCTTTTGACATTATTTTAGTGCTTTCTTCTTATTTCTTTCTCTCCTATTGTGTCTTCCATCACCTAGTTCAGAACTCTTGGGGGAGATTTCTCAGGCGTAACCAGGGTTAGGGGAAAGGACTGGCCTAACCTACTGATGAATCAGCATGCGTGGTGAGTGAGGAAACTGCTTACTGCATTTGCAGATAGAACAGGGTGCACAGGCTGGGTGCGGTGGCTCACACTTGCAATCCTAGCACTTTGGGAGGCTGAGTTGGGCGGATTACTTGAGGTCAGGAGTTCGAGACCAGCCTGGCCAACATGGCGAAACCCCGTAAAAAAGCCTGGCATGGTGGCAGGAACCGGTATTCCCAGCTACCTGGGAGGCTGAGGCAGGAGAATCGCTTGAACTCGGGAGGTGGAGGTTGCAGTGAGCCGAGATCATGCCCTTGCACTCCAGCCTGGGCGACAAGAGTGAAACTCCATCACACACAGACACACACACAGACACACACACACACACACACACACACACAGAGGCAGTGCACGGTTTCATTAAGTCTTACACTGCACAGGTCTATGAGTTACAGAGGGCAGGACAGCTAGAGCTACGCTGTATTCGAACTTGTCTTCTCACTTGACTGGACTGGCATTTCAGTGTGGCACACAATCACTTGACACATTTCTACACTGGAGACAGCCCCCTAGGTTCTCTCTTCCTTTCTCATTTGGTCAGTATTCACTGGCAATATTTTTCCTTCTATCCCAAGGATCATAAACTGGCTGTCTTTGAGCCAAAGCTGGTCCTCAGACATGTTTTATTCAGACTGCACAGTTAAATTTTTTAGAAGTTGTCAAATTAAAATATCTGGAGATTTCACACACATGCGTACATTTTCAGCTTTCCTTAAACAAACAACCAACCAAAAACACGCAGAGAAAAAGGAAAGCCAGGAAATCCTAAGCCTGGCTGCACATGCATTGAGGTCTTGCGGAGGTCTGAGTTTGCCCCTTTTTCTGGTGAACATGCCCCTCCTCAAACTGTCCGACACCTCAGGGTTCAAGGACATGAAGAAAAAGGTTGAGATCTCTGATTTAAAGATTACATTATTTGGAGCTGTGAGTCTTCCTTCTCCATCATTATCACGTATGCCAGCCAGCAAATCCTTTTATTACGCTGATTTTACAACTGGAAGATAGCAATCAGAATAAAACAGGGCTGTAGTTTCTCCTAGTTTCCTCTAGATGGCACCATTGTATTGTTATTCTCTCCAATACACCCCAGTTCCAGCTGCTTTCAAAATGTTAATTATATAATTTTTCAGTGGGAATAATCTTTGTTTCTAAATTTATTACAGTATTTTTTCAATGATGTCAAATTTGTTAGTAAGCAGGTAGAGTCCACAAAGCTGCAGTTTTTAAGAGAACAGAACGACAGACTTTTTACCCCTCCTTGGAACTTCCCGAGTTGATGAGTAGGAACAACATATTGCAACGTATAATTGTCACGATTATGCAAGCTGTTCATTTAGCATTTGCGTGTGCACATGCATTCAGCTGCCACATCTGCAGTGCACGTTGGAAAAATAGCCCCTTCTCTGTACAGTTGGAAACACTGACTGTTTCTCATTTGGAGCAATTTCTTTATTTTGTTTTGTGGATAATGAATGTTACCCACAAATATGGGAAGCAAGGAAGCAGAAACACAGTTTGTATTACGAGGAGGCTCTTAGAGATATCCACATACACAAGTAGACAAATGTGAGCTGCGTGTCAGCCTCATACAAAAACAAAGCAGGTACTGCAAAAGGGAAGTTGTGTGTGTTAATGAGATTAATGGTTTCAGAATAAATCCGTTTCAGAGCAGCTAATTAAATATTTCATTTTGAGTTATTTGGTGTAATTTGCTTTGGTATTTGACAAATACTAAGTATTCAATTTTATCTTCCAGCACAACCCACTAATATTTCACTGGTTGGATTCTTTGGTGTGGTGCTTTGGGTTTTGAAACTCTTTTTGAGTACTGGTTAATCCACTTGACAGCTGAGTGTGAAACAGAGATCCTGCAGTTCTCTGTTAGAAAAACCTGGTCAGATGGGTGTGATGGCTCACGCCTGTAATCTCAGCACTTTGGAGGCAGAGGTGGGCGGATCACCTGAGGTCAGGAGTTCGAGACCAGCCTGACCAACATGGAGAAACCCTGTCCCTATTAAAATCATAAAAAATTAGCAGCACCTGTAATCCTAGCTACTCAGGAGGCTGAGGCAGGAGAATCGCTTGAACCCAGGAGGTGGAGGTTATGGTGAGCCGAGATCATACCATTGCACTACAGCAGCCTGGGCAACAAGAACAAAACTCCATCTAAAAAAAAAGGGGGGGCTGGTCAATTTCATCTTGGACCCATCTAAGTAGGATTTAAGCTTTCCTGTTTTTATCACCTTGATTCCATCCTAAAATGTTAGAGTTGGAAAAGCTCCACAAGAGCCTCTCCCAGTCAAGGTTCAAGTGTTACGGGTGCTACATAAACTTGCTCAGGGATAGAAATGTCATGTTTGGCATTGCGTCAATGTGAGGATGGCCCCACTGAGGGGCAGGGCTAACCATTGGGCCAGTTTTCCCCATGGTGGGCCCAGCTGAGCACAGCAGTGGGAAATGCAGTCAGACAGGGGCACAGGGCTGTTCTCGCAGAGGTCTGTAGGACATTCTGAGGAGCTGAAGTCCTTCTCAGCACAGTGCTCCAGGCAGGTGCTATGATTTCCTCAGAAATGGCATGTGATGCACACGTATGATTATTGCGGCATGGTTCACGATAGCAAAGACTTGGAACAACCCAAATGCCCATCAGTGATAGACTGGATAAAGAAAATACAGCACATATACACCTGGAATACTATACAGCCATAAAAAAGGATGAGTTCATGTCTTTTGCAGGGACATGGATAAAGCTGGAAACCATCATTCTCAGCAAACTAACACAGGAACAGAAAACCAAACACTGCATGT
>CAUYLG010058094.1:0-12055 GCA_963573385.1 Cacajao melanocephalus
GCTGGACTACCAATGGCAACTTGCCAAGTCCAGGTCCAGTCTCTCTATGACCAATGCTGTTGCCCATGCTTTGTTTCCCCACTGACCAATCTATTGCCCTCACCCCCTATAAAACCCCATGCCCAGAACGGCCGGGTGCGACTTCTCTGGCTTCTCTCTCTCTCTCTCCCTCCCCTGGGGCCACAGAACCTCGCCCGGGAGCTAAATAAACTGGAATTTAATTTGTCTCGTGCTGGCCTCAGTTTCCTCATTTTAAACTCGGCAATATCCTTACAAGAATAACCTTACAATTAGTATACATCTCTTTTTTCCTCTCCCATTCTTTTTCCTGTTCTTGTCATATATTTTAGTTTTTATATGTTATAAACCCTATACTACATTGTTATTATTTTTGTTTGAACTATCAGCTATCTTTTCAAGAAATTTATTTAGTTGCCATTTCCAGAGCTCTTCACTCATTTGTGTGGATCCGTATTTCTCTCTGGTATCAACTTCCTGTTGACTGAAGGACTTCCTTTAACGTTTCTCATAGCATAGGTCTGCTGGGGATGCACTCTTTCAGCCTTGGTATGGTTGAAAAAACACTTTCTTGTGCTTTAGTTTTTGAAGACATTTTCACCGAGTATAATAGTCTAGGTTACTAGATTTTTTCCTTCCCATACTTCTCTACATCGTCTTATTGTTCATAGTTTCTGATGAGACATCTGCTTGTTATGCATATATTTGTTCTTGTATACAAATGTCTTTTTTTCTCTGACATCATATATAGTATGTATATATTATATATAATATAATATATATATAATATAACATACAAGATATATATACATATATATATATTATGCTTCTTGAAACTATACCACAATTCACTGATGGCTATGTTTGTTTTATGTATTATTTATTACCATTTCTTTCTGTATTTCTTTGTGCATCTAATTTTGAATAGTTTCTATTCTTCAAGTTTATTAAAATGTTCTTTGGCAATGTCTAATCTGCCATTAATTTTATCTAATGTATATTTTCATCCCACATATTTCAGTTTTCAGCTCTAAAATTTTAATATGGGTACTTTTTAATATTTTCCATGTTTCTACTTAATTTTTAAAAACATAAAGTTATCATGCTGTCTTAATATCCTTGCCTGCTAATCAAAGCATCTGTGTCAGTTCTGGGTTACTTTTCACTGATGGATTTATATCCTCATTATAAAATACAGAAGCTAATTAAAACTGGTTAGGGGCCAGGCGCGGTGGCCTGTAAATCCCAGCACTTTGGGAGGCCAAGGCAGGCAGATTACCTGAGGTCAGGAGTTTGAGACCAGCCTGGCTAACATAGTGAAACCCCGTCTCTACTAAAAATACAAAAATTAGCCCAGCGTGGTGGCAGGCACCTGTAGTCCCAGCTACCTGGGAGGCTGAGGCAGGACAATCACCTGAACCTGGGAGGCAAAGGTTGCAGTGAGCTGAGATCATACCGCTGCACTCCAGCCTGGGTGACAAAAACAAAAAAACCCGGTCAGGTGGAACTGAGAGTGCTTGGCCTAGCACTAAGAATTTTTTTCCTATTTAGTCAAGACCTTTCTGCCCATTTTACCTAGTTCCCCATGGATATAGAAGTTTTCCAGTCTGGCTGGTTGATGTTATTCCTTGGCCTGGCTGAGTGTTGGGTATTGCTACTCAAATCCTTTTGGGTGGCTCTTTCCCCAGCCTCAGAAGCCTTCCTCATGCATAGGATTCAGCTGCATGCTCAAGGGGACCCTCTGCAGATCTCAGGAAGGTTCTCTCTCTGCAGCTTTCCTTCTTGGCCTTCCCTTACTCTCTTCTTTGTCTCCTCATCTCAGGGTATCCTGGCCTCTCTATGAACATCCCTGAGAGATAAGCGGAGGCCTGGAAACTCTCAAGGCAGGAAGATTAGGAAACTGTAGGGCTCCCTTGATTTGTTTCTCTTCTTTCACGGATCACTATCCTTCATTGCTTAATGCCCAGTGTCTTCCAACCCAATGTTTCATATATTTTGCCTTGTGTTTGGCAGCTTCAGAAAAGGTAAATCCAGTTCCTGTTTCTCTGTCTTGAAGTTAAATGCAAGTCCTAGATAATTTTGTTGTTGTTGTTGTTGGGATGAAGTCTTGCTGTGTCACCCAGGCTGCAGTGAGAAGGCGCGATCGGCTCACTGCAACCTCCACCTCCCAGGTTCAAGCGATTCTCCTGCCTCAGACTCCTGAATAGCTGGGATTACAGGCGCCTGCCACCATGCTCGGCTAATTCAGATAATATTTTAATAAAAAGCCACAATGAGGTAACCAAAGATTTGAAGGGAAATAATTAAAAATCTGAAACCTGAATAATCCAAGAATAAGAGGTTCCCAAATTCAATGACTCCTGCCATCATAATGACCGCTGGATTGTGCAGCCTGGGGAAGGAGAATCAGGGGGAGACCAAGAATGGAGACAGCTGTCAGAAGAAGGATTCGACTTAGAGCTCAAGCTTTCATCTTTCCTGTGCCTCCTTTCTGATCCTTTTCTGTTCCACATCACCCTGGCTTCAGCCTACGGGCAGCCACAATCATGTCGCAGAAAGCCCAGTGCTCTCCTCTCTCTTCCTAAATCTCATCTAAGTAAATGTGTCCCTTTCCCATTCTTAAAGTGGCTTGTGTGTTGATTTACTTATTTAACGAAGATGATGAGCTGAAATGTGCAAAACAAGCCATGGAGCACAATAGCTTACAGCGTTCTGCTCCCCAGGAAACTCTGCTGCCTTCTTGAGGGCCAAAGCCCCCAGCTCACAACGGGATGATAATATTAACAGAAAGGGGTCCCAATCCAGACCCCAAGAGAGGGTTCTGGGACCTCGTACAAGAAGCAATTCAGTCCGAATCTATAAAGTGAAAGCAAGTTTATTAGGAAAGTAAGGGAATAAAAGAATGGTTACGCCATAGGCAGAGCAGCGGCATGGGCTGCTGCACTGGGTATACTTATAGTTGTTTCTTGATTATATGCTAAACAGGGGTGGATTATTCATGAGTTCTCCCAGAAAGGGGTAGGCAATTCCTGGAACTGCGGGTTCCTCCCCTTTTTAGACCGTATAAGGTAACTTCGTGACGCTTTCATGGCATTTAACCTGTCATGGCATATGGGTGGGAATGTCTTTCAGCATGTGAATGCATTATAATCAGCATATAATGAACAGTGAGGATGACCAGAAGTCACTTTACTCACCATCTTGGTTTTGGTAGGTTTGGGCTGGCTTTTACCGCAACCTGTTTTATCAGCAAGGTCTTTATGACCTGTAGGTATCTTGTGCCAAGCTCCCATCTCATCCTGTTACTTAATATGCCTAACCTCCTGGGAATGCAGCCCTGCAGATCTCAGTCTTATTTTGCACAGCCCCTATTCAAGATGGAGTCACTCTGGTTCAAATGCCTCTGACAATAATGGTGGGATAGTTGAGTAGGGACTGCCTGGTGGTGGCAAATCTGCATAAACAACTAGTTTTTTCACTTCTGGAGAAGAGCAGCTCCTGCATCAGGACTTTTCAGAGCAGGATCTGAGGAGCCCAGTTTTCTGCCTCCATGCCCCTTGCTCAGCCAGGCTTCAAAGACTTGAGTGAAAATGAACAGACACTTGACAATAATGGAGATGAAGGAGTAACAGTAGAGGCCCAGCTGGGCACGGTGGCTCACGCCTGTAATCCCAGCACTTTGGGAGGTCAAGGCAAGTGGATCACGAGGTCAAGAGATCGAGACTATCCTGGCCAACATGGTGAAACCCTGTCTCTACTAAAAATACAAAAAAAATTAGCTGGACGTGGTGGTGCGTGCCTGTAGTCCCAGTGACTCGGGAGGCTGAGGCAGGAGAATTGCTTGAACCCGGGAGGCGGAGGTTGCAGTGAGCTGAGATCGCACTACTGCACTCCAGCCTGGTGCCTAGAGATGGAACAAGACTCTGTCTCAAAAAAACAAAAAAACAAAAAACAGTAGAGGCCCAGTTGGTCCTGCAGTAGGAACTAAAAATCTGGATGTCAGTGTTGACACATCAAAAGGTCAGCTCACCCACTCTGCGTCTCAATTTCTTCACCAGTAAAATGCAGATGATGACGAGTTATAAATGAATGATGGTATCATTAGCTTTATTCTTGGGGAGCTAGTTCCTATAGATTTAGTGGTCAGACACTAGCCTATGGGTAGGAAGACAAGAAGACAACAGTATTCTTGGGTTACCTCTGCAGATACCCAAACAGATACCATTTCAAAAGCAAGTTGCCCCTTTTCATTAGGAAAAATCTGTGAATTTAACAAGCATCTGCTTATGAAGTCACTTAAGGGTATGAAGAATCATCACCATGAACCCCATTATGCTAACACTAATGCCACCATAGAATAGAGAGGGTTGCTGGGAATGGCCGCAGTATTGTCACAAAGCAAACCTCCATTTACACCAGGAGATGGCTTCCATCATTGATGTTCAAATCTTGCCTTCATTTTGAATAAAAACTATCTCATGCCTCTTATTGTCAATCAGTGTTCTCAGATAATTAAGACTCTATTAATTCATGGCAAAAAGTGTAATTAAGAGGCTTAATTATGTCTGTGTGGACTAAGGGGACTCGGCAGGGCATAAGGCAGAGGCTCTCAAACTTTAATTGCATTAGAATCACCCGGGGAGCTTGTTAAAAATGCAAATTCCTTGGCTCCTAGCCAAGGTATTCTGATTCAGTGGGTCTGGGTGGGATTCAAGAATGTGCATATTTCTTCTGCATGTAAATTGACAGGTAATTGTAGTGCATTTGTGTGGGGACACAACTTTGAAAAACACTGGTCTAATAAAAAGACAAACAATATTTGAAGGCAGAAAAGATCTGTGTGTTAGCGATTCAGCGATGCAGCTCAGTCAGTGTTTATAAGAGGGAATGCAGAAGATTTCCTGGAGAAAGAATCCAAATGTCTTCGGGAATGCAATACACATTTTAATGTGCCTTGCACACCTCCTCCCCAAAGCCACGGTTGGTTGAATCCTTACCATGAACCCAACACAAAGTGGCCCCTTAATCCTTTAATACTTTTACATGTAAGATCAATATTATTGCTCCTGTTGTACAGAAGAGGAAACAGGCTTAGAGAGGACAAATGGCTTTCATGTGGTCACCTAGCTCTTCCATTACTAAGGAGAAAAGTATTAATATTAGTCAGGGTTCTCCAGAGAAAGAGAGTGAATAGGACGTGCATTTGTGTTTGTGTGTGCGTATTATATATATGGATATCAATAGAAAGAAGTTTATTATAAGGAATATGTTCACGTGATTATGGAGGCTGAGAAGTACAGACCCAGAAGGGCCAATGGTACCATTCCAGGTCAGGTTTGAGACTGAATGCAGGAGAAGGCTGACGTCCCAGCCAGGATAGTCCAGAGAGGAAGATTCTGTCCTACTTGGCTGTTTATTCTTTTTTTCTTGTTTTTTTGAGACAGAGTCTCGCTCTGTTGCCCAGGCTGGAGTGCAATGGCATGATCCTGGCCCACTGCAATCTCTGCCTCCCAGGTTCAAGTGATTCTCCTGCCTCAGCCTCCCAAGTAGCTGGGATTACAGGTGCTGTTTGTTCTATTCAGGCTCTAAATGGACAGGATGAGCCCCCACATGCTGGGAAGGGCAATCTGCTTTACTCAGTTGGCCAACTCAGATGTTAATCCAGAACTGCCCTCACACAGATGCCCAGAAATAATGTTTCTTGAAACATCTGGGCACCTTGTGACTCAGTCAAGTTGACAGCTACCATCCCCTGCACAGTTCCTGCACGGGATCTTTGTTATTCAGCATCTCCATACTGGGGGCAGCAGAAGCATGGGCAGGCTCCCTGTTTTCTGTATTTCTTATATGTGCATTGTCTACTGCTTGTGGACAGCAGCCTGTGACAGAGCTAGATGCCTTTGAAGGGGGACAGGCATCCTGGAGTGGAAGTCCTGTTCTCAGCACAGGCCATGTCCTCTGAGCTGGGCCTGGGGAGACACACCCTTCCCACCACTCCTCGTGCTCTGTGGGGCAGACACACCCTGTTTCCACGGTGTTGCTCTGGCAACTCCAGAGGCTTCCCCACCTACCCCAGCAGGAGATCCTGGTTCAGGTAACAGCTCTGGGGAAGAGGAAAGGGAGCAGGAACAATACATTCAGAAATTCAGTCCATCCTCTACTCCTGGGGAGGAAATAGATTCCAGGACTGTTCAGAGAACAATTTGCTGTGAAAACAGGAGATGAAGATGTCAGACCAACAGGTGACCTCGCTGATCCCCTGCTACTCTTGCTGACAACATTACACACTCCACAGGATGCAGTCATGAAGTGCCCGCATTTCATGCCCACAAAAATGCAGAGTGGCGAGCATTCTTACCCATCCGTCTTTTACAGATGAGGAAACTGAGGTGGGGGAAGATAAGTGATGCAGCCAGCAAATGGTGAAGACAGAACATACATTTGCATCTGCCCCACCCCAAATCCTATCCTCTCTTATGGAAGCTGAACACTGAAAAGTCCCAAGAATCACTAGAAGAGAGGTTCAGGCCGAGTTCAAATGCCTGGGATGGAACAGGGGAATGTCACTTTCATAATTCAGCAACTTTAAGTTCATAGACAATCTGTAGAACAATGGGGCTATTTGCTAGACCTTAAAGTAATAATGTCCAACAGGCAAAGGATGGAGACATTTTATGGTGAGTGTTTGGACTCCACAGCTTGAAGGCAGGGATGATAGTGCCCTCGTGGGGACGCTCTCCTGGGTAGGGCAGCGGGCAGGGAGACAGTGTGTGTGGAGATGCACAGGTCGGAAGTAGGGAAAAGCTGGAGCAGGCACAAGCCTGAAAGCCTGGCCCCAGCATGGATCCCCACCATGAAGTCAATGCCATGCTCAGGTCTCAAAGTTGGGTCAGGAACGCAGGCATAGCTGAAGGTGCCTGAACACTGAAGTCGCACACTGAGAGGACGCAGGACAATTAGGGAAAGCAGATCAAAGCCGACATAACCTTGTGAGCTGTTGAGGAAATCTTATATGGCCTATAACTGCAGGTTTTAATTGTAAAAAGTCGGTTGTCTAGAGTTTATAGAAGGTGCAAATTAAAACAGCAGTGAGGGAAACGTGTCACCTTCAAAGTTACTTGAGGCAAAAAAGTGATATTGTTGAGGGTGTTGGGAGATGCCTACTAGCTCATGCAGCTACTGGTGAAAATATAAATTATCACATTGCTTCTGTCACATGATTCGAAAACACAGTTCAACCTTAAAAAGGGCATGTCTTTGATTTAGTGTTTATTTTCAAACGTTAGCACAAGTGAAGAGATAAGAGCATGAAGATGTACATACAAAGAAATGTTCAATCGTAGGAAATTGGTATAATAAACTATGGTTTACTTATATGAAAGAGAACTTTGCAGCCATTGAAACTGGTGTTGTTGAAATGTTTATTTAAATTGAAAGGTACTTAAAAATATTAAGTGAAAGGAAAAATTAGAAAACGTCCTATATCATTTTACAATTCTATCATCTGAGAGAAATGTTTTCTCCAGTAAATTTGTCTGAACCAATTAACAATAGCTAAAAATGGCAAGCACATCTGCTACAGTTTTAGGTCTTCGACAGAATAGTGACATCCGTTGACAACACGGAGCCTGGCAGAATGTGTGCGTGATGCTAGGAGCTCTTTCTTACTCATGGCAAGGTCAACGTGAAGCGAGCTCCTTCAGATTCGAGGAGGCAACATAGGGTTTGACTCTGAACACAGACTCAGCCACACTCCTAAGTCTTTACCGCCCTTGACTTTTATGTTACATCTGACAATGAGTAGGTTGGATATGGGGCACTGGTGGTACTAACTGTATGTGGTCAATTCAGCAAATCAGACCTCATGGCTCACAAGGGATCCATGTCAATGGGACATTTCAGCAGTACTGACCACAGCCATGGAAAAGATTTTAGTCACCAGCCAACCCATTTAAAGCAATCTATTTCAAAAGAACCCAACTTGGCTGAATTTTCCTTAAAACCTGGCTACACTGTAATTAATCAGAATGCTGTATTTCACTGTGGCAATGGGCCACCAAAACAATCCTGTAGGTAAAATCCCATAAATATTTAAACATACGAACACTAGGAGAAATGAGTAATTCATTCTGTCAGCTGCATAACATTTAAGTCCCTTTCTAATCCCTATTTGGCTCAGCCTTTGCAACTGCTAATTACATAGTACTGAAGAAAATATGAACATAATCAAGGAGTAATATCACAATAAATTACTTTTTGAATTTCCCTTTCTGTCCAAAGAACATGTTTATTACTCTGTGGGACACTTTACTAAAGTACAGAGTGCCTCGATCATTATAATGTGCAAAGAGCAAAGGTGAATATGTATGCAAGTGTCACTATTGTGCCTGGATTCTGCCTGGATTCCTTTTGAAAGCTCTTTGATCTCAGCAGGGTTTTGAACCAAAAGGCTTCAAAAAGCCTCATCAGCATCAGCAAACACAAACAGCAGTTGTGGAGGTAGACAGAACCATGTTATTATTATTTTTTTTTAACTGAAAGTGTGCAGAAATTTTAGTAAGATAATGTTTATCATATACTGGTCAAAGTTACTGATTTCAATGGAAAGTAGAAAGGGGTTTCAGATTTTTAATGTTATCTTTAAATTGTAGCATTGTCTTCTGCATCTTGTTGAAGTGCTAAGAATGAGTATGGGAGCCCTTTGATTTTCCACATGGTAGCTTAAGGAATGCCATGGGACCGTAGTATTTCTCATAGATAAAACTATTGAGTCTGAAAGCCCAGGCAATTGAAAACTGAAAAGTTCTCTGTGTGTTTGCCAATGTCAAGGCATGAATCCATTCCATTTGCTTCCAATTTAAAGACTTAATTGTATTGCTAGTATATATTTCTATTAAGACTGTGTTAAAGACACATGTACTTGTATGCTCATCACTGCACTATTCGCAATAGCAAAGACATGGAGTCAACCTAGGTGCCCATCAACAGTGGATTGGATAAAGAAAATGTTGTGCATATACACCCTGGAATACCATGCAGCCATACAAAAGAACAAAGTTATGTCCTTTGCAGCAACATAGATGCAGCTGGAGGCCACTGTCCTAAATGAATTAATGCAGAAACAGACACCACAAGTTCTCACAAATGGGAGCTAAATGTTGGGTACTCATAGACATTAAGATGGGAACAACAGGCATTGGGGACTATTAGAGTGGGGAGGTAGAGAAGGGGGCAAGGGTTGAACAACTACCCATCGGGTACTATGCTCATTACCTGGGTGATGGGTTCTATCACAACACAAACCTCAACATCATGCAATATGCCCTCATAACAAACCTGTGTGTGCACCCTCTGAATCCAAAATACAAGTTGAGAAAAAGAAAGAATATATTTGTATCCCATTTCTGTTGGATTATTCTTTCATTTAGTTTTCCATTGTTTTGAAAACAGATGTTGCATGTTCTTCCTTTGTTCTTGTCCTATATCTTTTCCTCTTTCTGCTAACAGCACTCTTTTTTCCTTCAGGAAACCACAAGCCTCCTACTTCAAATGCTCCCGGTCAGACTGCTGTGCTCTCACCACAGAAGCGTTCAAGTGTCCCAGCTGGTCACTTAGTGAACCACATCGCTGGACAGGCTGCAGCTTGATCCCTGATTATCATCCTTACTCATAAGTTTCTCTGTCCATTGAGCTCAGTAATCAGAAAACAGTTGGCAGGTTTTTTCTGTAAAGTGCCAAATAGTGAATATTTTAGGTTTGTGGACCATATAGTCTGTTGTGATGACTCAATGCTGGCATTGTACTAAGAAAGTTGCAGACAAGCTGTAAACATATGGGCACAGCTAAGTTCCCATAAAACTTTATTGACAAATGCAGGCAATGGGCTGGGTTTGGCTCACAGGCCATAGTTTGCCAGCCCTGGTTTGAGGGTATTACTTTTAAAACTATATTCTGAATAGATTCCTCAAGTAAGAGAAGGAATTTGGGGGGATATCTCCCACTCCATTTCATTTTACCCTTGGGGAATCAGAGCAGCCTCTCTTTCTTCTGTTTATGCATTGATATCAATTTTCAATCTTTAATTTTTAAAAAGTGATATTGTTTAGCTCATAAAAGTTTTGAAAATCAATGACAAGATGATACATGACATGTTACTAATTATTTAACTTTGGTTCAGGGTTCTGAGAGGGAAGGAGTAACATTTAGAGAGTTTTCTGTGGTTAGGCACAATGTGCTGGAGAGTATCACACATGACATCTCATGTATTTCTGATAGAATCGCCTATAGATGAGTGAGCCAGAATGTCTGGCATGTACATACATCACACCATGACTTGTCTTCACCATCAACTTTGTTGCAACTTTTATTAACCTGATCTAAAGGAATCACTTGATTTTTTTCATTTTTACTGGATATAGTAGGGAAATGGATATATTAGGATGGCAAAGCAGAACAAATATTAACAAAATATATATTTTTATTTTATTTTATTTTTTTATTTTTTTGAAAGAAAAAGAAAAGAAGGAAGAAAGAAAGAGTGAAAGAAAGAAAAAAAAGAATGAAAGAGAGAAAGAGGAAAAGAAAGAGGGAGAGAGAACGGGATTCTTGTTCTATTGCCCAGGCTAGAATGCAGTCTAAAAATGGGTATTAAAAACCTCTTTTGTGCAAATAATTGTGCATAACAATGGAGACAGGAAGGAATAAGGGATGAAAATAACAAACAAGCAGCCAACCAATATTTTATTTAAACCTGTGAAATGCTGTTTTAATGGGATTATCAGTCGAGGTGTCCCTTCCTCTGTTAGCCAAAGAGTGCTCACGTGATCCAAGCTATGACAACCCAAATGTCTCTTCCAGAGCTTTACATTCTGAGTGTAAGGAGGTAAGAAGGTAAAATGCTGGAACAAATGTGTCCCAATGGCAGTACCTTGAAGATTCTGCTTTCCTGAAAGACCAGATTCTTCAACTTAAATTTCAGATCTGTGAGAACCCAACACTTTCATAAATATGAGTTTTGCCTAAAATTAAGCAATGTCAATTAACATTAATTACAATCAAAAAATTCCAATACCCCACATGTTTTGTATTTATCCCTCTGAGAAAATTTAAATTTAGACAGGCATAATTCCTGCTTAATATTATTGTCCTTCCTATGTGTAAATGAAGAAGGGAATTAAATAATAGCAATAATAGTAAAAACAAAACCTTATAATTTGTAGTTACTATATAATGACTTTGCTGTGTTGCATGCTGTTTAACATAAAACCTAACCCCCAGCTCTGCTTAAAATTAACTAACTCCCTGTAAAACCTACCTTATCTATTTTCCCCACATTCTCAGCAAGTTTCCCAGGCATCTCAAGACTCCTATTATTCTTGCTGACCAGCTGCAAGGTCACAGGGCAAGATAACACCCTATAAGTGTACAATGTGTTTCTCAAAATGCTATTTTTCAAATGTAACGTACATCACAAGACATGTTACAAATTAGTTAACTGTTCTTTGTTCTGGCTTCTGTAAACCTGTTTGCTGCTACGTTATCCCGGATGTGTAAAAAGTACCCCATTTTCTTTCTCCGGGGCTCAACCTTGGGATGCTAATCCGCTGAGCTGGTGGCCACCTTAATAACATCCTCCTGTTTCACCCATTGGTCTCTCCAGTCTCCCGGATATTCTGTAACATAAAAATGTAGCACATCCTTCTTCAAAATCATTCCTCATTTCCTAATGTGACTTTTTAAGAGGCACACTCATCTTTCACAATTTCTGCTGTGTGTCAAATGTTTTCTTTTCTGTCTTTATTCCCGTTTTCCTCCCTCACAATCAGCTATCCTAAGAATATAGTCATATACCACATAACAAAGTTTCAGTCAACTACAGATTACATGCGACAATGTGGCGGTCCCATAAAATTATAATACCATACTTGTACTGTTCCTTTTCTATGTTTAGAGATACAAATACTCCCCACTGTGTTACAATTACTTACAGTATTCAGTACAGTAACAGGCTGTACAGGTTTTTAGCCTAGGAGCAATA